>JAJIBD010026491.1:0-23425 GCA_021461705.1 Cryptotis parvus
GGCAGCCTCTGACCACTCGGCTCCAGGAGAAAAGGCTCCAGCTTTGAGGAGGGGACCGAGCCCCCACCCATCGGCGCAGGGACCTCCCCTCTGACGCCATCCAGCCCCGACGCCCAGCGGAGATCCCCGCGCTCTTCCCACCAGGTGTGTGTGTGTGATTCTTGCATCTCCGCGGACCCCAAGCTGCCCCAGGGAAGAGCGGAAACTCCATCAACGGGAACCAAGGCAAATTGCCTTGGTTTCACCCCGGACCGACCCCTTGGGCCCCCTGCGCCTGGGAACATCCCAAAACTCAAAACCACGCCACCTCTCTTACTACCTACCTTGCATGAAGTACCAGTGAACCTTGGTTCCTACATCCTTGCCACCCACCCAAACTCTGCAAACAGACCAGACACCTACTAACTGTACTATCTAGTCACCCAAGAACTCACATTTGCAACCTACAATAGTCATAATGGTAAAGCAACGCAAAAAATCCATCAAGCTCTGTGAGTGAAGTCACTGGTCCAGATGAGTCTAGCAATACCAATGAGTTGTATAACCTCTCTGAAAAAGAATTTCGGAAAGAACTGTTAAGGATTCAAAAAGGAATTCAAAGAAGCAATGGAATGCAAAATCAATAAAATACAAGAGGACATGAGAGAAGAAGTGAGGAAAATGCAAAGGGAAATGACAGATATTAAAAATGAGGTAAATGAAATAAAAAACACAGTGGAAGGCCATCATAGCAGAATAATAGCTACTGAAGAAAGAATTAGTGATCTCGAAGACGAGTTCCAAAGATTCTCTACACAACACCAGAAGATAGAAAAAAGGCTCACAATTACCGAACAGACAACAAGAGATAATCGGGATGAAGCCAGAAGAAACAACATACGGATCATTGGGGTCCCAGAAGGGCAAGAAGAAAACCCTGATGAAGAAGAAACTGTCAAAGCCATAATTGCTGAAAAGTTCCCGGAACTAAAGAATGCTTGCCTCAAGATCCAAGAGGCCCGTAGGATACCAGCTAAAAGAAACCCCAACAAGAATACTCCAAGACACATCTTAATAAAAATGACACAAAAACTATAGATAGGGATAGAATACTGAAAGCAGCAAGATCAAAGAAGGAAATCACATACAAAGGAACATCTCTAAGATTTACAGCAGACTTCTCTGATGAAACACTCCGAGCCCGAAAACAATGGTGGGATATTGTGAAAAGGCTCAATGAACTGCAGGCTTCACCAAGAATTCTTTATCCGGCCAGGCTCACATTCAGATATGAAGGAAAGATACACAACTTCATGGATAAGCAACAACTCAGGAACTTCATGGACTCAAAACCAACTTTAAAAGAAGGACTGAAGGGTCTACTGTAATGCGACCAAACCCATAAGCACAACAAACACAAAAAGAAAGATGGCACAAAATCCAATGACAATAATCTCTCTCAATGTCAATGGTCTAAATGCACCAATTAAGAGACACAGAGTGACAAAATGGATTAAAAAAATTGAACCCAACATTCTGCTGTCTACAAGAAACGCATCTGAATAATCAGAACAAACAGAGACTCAGAGTCAAAGGTTGGAAGACCATTCTCCATGCAAACAACTCCCCCAAAAAGGCTGGTGTGGCCATATTAGTATCAGATAATATAGACTTCAGGCTGAAAAAAGGTTAGAAGGGACAACGAAGGCCACTTCTTATTAATTAAGGGGTATGTACACCAGGAAGAAATTACACTACTAAACATATATGCACCCAACGAGGGGTCAGCAAAATACATAAAACAACTGCTAAGAGACCTCAAAGAAGACATTAACAGTAGCACAATAATAGTTGGAGACTTCAACACTGCTCTATCAACGATGGATAGATCAACAAGACTGAAACTCACCAAGGAAATATTGGCCCTGAAGGAAGAAATGGAAGAAAGAGAGCTAGTGGATATATACAGGGCTCTTCATGCCAAAAAAAAGCTGAATACACATTTTTCTCTAGTGCACATGGAACATACTCCAAGATAGACCACATGCTGAGCCACAAAGCATACCTCAATAAAATTAAAAAGATAGAAATTGTGTCAGCTATCTTTTCAGACCATGATGCACTGAAAATGGAAGTTAACCGTACACAGAAACAGGGAGTCAAACCAAACACCTGGAAACTGAACAGCTCACTCCTGAACAACAAATGGGTCATAGAAGAAATCAAACAGGAAATCCAAAGATTTCTGGAAACAAATGAAAATGAAGACACCAATTATAAGAACTTGTGGGACACGGCAAAAAGCCGTGTTAAGAGGGAAGTTTATAGCTCTGCAAGCATTCATCAGGAAACAAGAAAGGGCCCACATAAATAACCTGACTACACAGCTGAAGACATTAGAAAAAGACCAACAAAAAGGAGCCCAACCCAGGCAGAAAAAAAGGAAATAATAAAACTTAGAGAGGAAATCAATGAGTTGGAAACCAAAAAAAAAACAATCCAAAAGATTAATGAAACCAAGAGCTGGTTTTTTTGAAAAAAATAAACAAGATTGACAAACCATTGGCAAGACTTGTAAGGACAGGGAAAGAGAAAACCCAAATAAACAGAATCAGAAATAAAAAGGGTGACATCACAACAGAAACCACAGAAATCCAAAAAGATCATCAGAGATTACTTTGAGAGCCTGTATGCCGTGAAACATGAGAATCTAGAAGAAATGGATCAATTCCTGAAGTCCTATAACCTCCCACGGCTGAAACAAGAAGACCTCCAATACCTGAATAAGCCTATCACCATCGAGGAAATAGAAACAGTAATTAAAAAGTCTGCCCAAACACAAAAGCCCAGGTCCAGACGGATTCCCTAGTGAACTCTACCAAACCTTTAAGGAGGACCTACTGCCAGTCCTTTTCAAGCTCTTCCAGGAAATAGAAGAAACAGAAACACTCCCAAACAGCTTCTACGAGGCACATATCACCCTGATACCCAAAGCAGGGAGAGACAACACAAAGAAAGAAAACTACAGACCAATATCCCTGATGAACACGGATGCTAAGATCTTCAACAAAATACTAGCAAACAGAATCCAAAGAATCATCAAGAAGATTATACATCATGACCAAGTAGGATTCATCCCGGGAATGCAAGGATGGTTCAACATTCGCAAGTCAATCAACATAATACATCATATCAATAAAAGGAAAAAATAAAAACCATATGATCCTTTCAATAGACGCAGAAAAAGCATTTGACAAGATCCAGCACCCGTTCATGATTAAAACCCTCCAGAAAATGGGAATTGAAGGGACTTTCCTCAAGATAGTTACAGCCATCTACCAAAAGCCCACAGCAAAGCATCATTCTAAATGGGGGAAAAGTTGAAAGCCTTCCCCCTGAGATCAGGGACAAGACAAGGTTGCCCACTCTCACCTCTTTTATTCAATATAGTACTGGAAGTACTTGCCATAGCAATCAGAGAAAGAAAAAGGACATCAAGGGCATCCAGATAGGCAAGGAAGAAGTCAAGCTATCATTATTTGCAGATGACATGATATTATACCTAGAGAACCCTAAACTCTCTACCAAAAAACTCCTAGAAACAATAGACGCATATAGTAGAGTGGCAGGATACAAAATCAACACCCAAAAAGTCAGTGGCTTTCCTATATACAAATAACGAAAAGAGAAGAAAGGGATATTAAGGAAACTATTCCATTCACAATTGTGCCACAGAAAATCAAATACCTAGGAATCAACTTACCCAAGTATGTAAAGGACCTGTACAAAGAAAACTACAAGACACTGCTCCAAGAGATAAAAGAGGACACAAGGAAATGGAAACACATTCCCTGTTCATGGATGGGGAGAATCAACATTGTCAAAATGGTAATACTCCCTAGAGCTCTGTACAGATTCAATGCAGTCCCTATGAGGATACCGATGACATTCTTCAAAGAAATTGACCAAACGCTCCTGAAATTTGTATGGAACAATAAACCCCCCAAGGATAGCTAAAGCAATCCTCGGGAAAAAGAAGATGGGAGGCATCACCTTTCCCAACTTCAAACTGTACTACAAGGCAGTAGTAATTAAAACAGCATGGTATTGGAATAAAAACAGACCTGTGGACCTATGGAATAGAATTGAGTATCCTGACACCCAACCTCAAACACATGATCATTTAATCTTTGATAAAGGTGCAATGAGTCTAAAATGGAGTAAGGAAAGCCTCTTCAACAAGTGGTGTTGGGAAAATTGGGCAGCGACATGTAAAAAAATGAATTTGGACCTGTGTCTAACACCATGCACAAAAATCAGATCAAAATGGATTAAAGATCTCAATATCAGACTTGAATCCATAAAGTACATTGAAGAAAATATAGGAAAAACCCTCCACGACATTGAAGCTAAAGGCATCTTCAAAGGTGAAACATCACTAACAAAGCAACTAGAAGAAAAGATAAACATATGGGACTACATGAAACTAAAAAGCTTCTGCACCTCAAAAGAAACAGTGACTAAGATACAAAAGCAGTCCACAGAATGGGAAAGAATATTCACCCAATACCCATCTGATAAGGGGTTAATATCCAGGATATATCAGGCACTGGTAGAACTTTACAAGAAGAAAACAAACAACCCCATCAAAAAATGGGGAGAAGAAATGAACAGAAACTTCAGCAAGGGAAGAAATTCGAATGGCCAAAAAACATATGAAAAAATGCTCATCATCACTAATCATCAGAGAGATGCAAATCAAAACAACAATGAGATACCACTTTACACCACAGAGACTGGCACATATTCAAAAGAGCAAGAACAACAAGTGCTGGCGTGGATGTGGGGAAAAGGGGACACTCATCCATTGTTGGTGGGAATGCCGGCTGGTACAGCCTTTCTGGAAAACAATATGGACTTTCCTCCAAAGACTAGAAATTGAACTCCCATTTGACCCAGCCATACCACTCCTGGGAATCTACTCTGGGAAACCAAAAATACGCAGCGGAAACACCATCCCTACTTTTATGTTCATAGCAGCATTATTCACAATAGCCAGAATCTGGAAGCAACCAGAGTGCCCGAAAATCGATGACTGGATAAAGAAGCTTTGGTACATCTACACAATGGAATACTATGCAGCTGTTAGGAAAAATGAAGTTATAAAATTTGCCTATAAATGGATGGACATGGAGAAGATTATGTTGAGCGAAATTAGCCAGAAGGAGAGAGACAGATACAGAATGACTGCATTTATTTGCATGGCATAAAATATATATGTACATATTATGATACCAATATCCAAGGTCAAGTGAAACATATATCAGGAGGTCTTGTCAAAAGTGGAAATTATCACAAACGTGTGGGAGTCAGAGATTAGGTAAGACAGAAAAATGGAACAGTGTGCTAATAATTGTCGAGGGTACTAATGCCAACCTAGAACTGAGCATTAAATAGAGGCAAAAGGATACACATGACAACCTCTTAATGTATGTTCTGTAATCCATAGTCTGGAAGGGAAGGAAAAGAGAAAGAGAGAGAAAGGGAAAGAAATAAAGAACCTGCCATGGAGGGGGCTGGGGAAGGGGGAGGGAACCGGGGACGTTGGTGGTGGGAGATGGGCACTGGTGGAGGGACGGGTGCTGGAACACTGTATGACCAAAACCCAAATATGAACTTTTTAATTGTATATCTTTTTATTTGTATATCTCACGGTGGTATAATAAAATACTTTAAAAAATCAAAATGATTATATATTTTGCGAAGTTATATTTTTTTTTTTAGAATTAAATCTACCATGAGATAGAGCTTCTATTGCAGCTATTCATGCTGGTTTTTCACAAAATTCAATCGTTCAACACTCATCTCAGCAGCATACATTTCTCATTAAAACTTCATTTATTTCTTAGTTTTATTTCATACACATAAATATTAGAAGGTGTAATGCAGTCTCCTTATTCTATCAACATCTCTGTTGTGTGCTCCTGTGGTGATATTATCCCTATCTCCCTCTATTCCTCTCCCCTCATCTCCATGTCTGTATGATGATGTTGTAACATGCTATTTGAAACTTTGTGAGTATCTGATAAGATATTATAACCTCTACTAAATTTTATAATGTACAATTACCCAGAAGAATACAGACATAATCATAATAAGATGAATTATAGAAGTATGTGATCAAAGTGTTTCACAAAAAAATATCTATTTAAAATTTTGCCATTCAGAAGTTTATCAACTACTTAAAATTTAAAATAGAACACTTACATGTTTCCCCAAATAGAAGCCACTAAATTACTTATTTTTTAGAAATATTCATTTACCATCATAAAAACTTACTAGGAAAGCAATGCTAAATAAAAAATATATTGCTGATCTACGGATCTGTAAAGTGTCACAAGAAATGGCAATTTGAATTAAACTAAAAACATGGCATGGCACCTTAATAACTACATCATGGATTGTATAAAAATAAAGCAATGATTACTTATGAGAGGGAGGTGAATAGCAGGCACCATTTCCCCAAGCTTAAGAGCTCTTAGTAATCCCAGTATTTATTATAAAGTGTTTAACATCATTGGCATAGTTTGAGGAAGCGGCTGACTAACACATTTTCAAATAAATATTATGAAGTACATATATAATGCAGAGAATAAATTTATTTAATTTGTCCTCTTTTTTTAAGCTTCTATTTGGAAAATTTAATTACTTTATATAATGATATAAATTGTATCAACTAATGGTTGACTAATCAAAATTTTGACAGTATTAACAAAAATTACAAATTGTTTTAATTTTCAATCAAGATCAGCAAATGTTCCTTGTGTGCTTATATATACCCAAGGTCAATCAACAAACTAAAGGAAATCAATAATTATTATATTTTTTCTCAAATCAAAAGAAATCAGTTCATCATTTGTAAAATCAAAATAAATCACAAAATAAGCAGGATTTATTAACTTATTTGTATATTATATTCAGACGAAATTTTAAATATTCCTATTAGGAATAAGTTTTATTAATTTAAATGCCCAGATTTATTTACATATATATTATAATATATATTGAATATACTATATTATATAACCTTAAATATATAAACAAAATATTAAGAAAAGAGACTAACAACAAAGGGTTAATAATAAATGTAAATAGACTTTAAAAATTAAATCAAATTACATAGCTGCCAAATACAATTTAAAATTTAAAATCCTACAAGTTTTCTGTTTCTTATTAGAATACTTCATTTCCTAATATATATGTACACTTAAGTGAGATTATTAAGCAAAATTAATCATTATTCATAATGTTTTTTGAATTAATGTAATGGATGGAAGTTGTTTCATAAGCTTTATTTTAGGATTTACCTGTTAAAACCAGTTCATGTCACACTTACTGCTTTGGACTACCTGAAAATTACGAGGAACAGGGTGAATATTTGTCTTCCACATACACTGCGCCCGCTGTGCACAAACAATATGCAGCCTTCAATTTGCCAGTGGGAACTCCAAAATATGTATTATGAATATTCCTTACATTTGCACACCTTGTTTTCTTTATCCTTTTTCTAAAACTTTTGATCGATCACTTCTACTATAATATGGCAAGAAAGCATTTTATGACACTAACACCATAGAGACTGAGTCTAATACTATTATCCTTGTTTTTCTTTACTTTCTTTCACTTTTTTTAAAAATTATGAACTTCATTTTACTCAATCAGTCAGAAACTCACTTTTGGTTTTCAAACCTATTTTGATATCTTTTAGAACTCTTTCTTTTCTAAATATATATCTGACTGGCCAGCTAAGGGACACCATTATAAAAATTGTTTTGAATAAGCACCAACTTTATTCATCCAGTACAGGTATATGTACTTTGATAAATAATAATTATGAAATAAAATAATTAATACATAATAAATTTTGGCAAACAATAACTATATAGTAACGGCTATCTGACAAATGAAGAAAGACCATTTGTGGATTATTTATTGTTTTACCATCACTTTTCCCCTTGTTCAAATCAGGAGTTTTATTCTTTTGAGTGATGAATATAAGCAAAAATGGATTATGGCCACATGTAACTATGACCATGGGGGTAGTAGCTATATCAAGAGAATTTATCTCCACTAGGTAATATTGCATTTAAATAATGGCAAATCTATACTATACTCGCGCTGGACATTTCCCTGCTTGAAAGCTACTTTTACAGATACAATTTCTAAATTAAGCTACACTAATTTTACTTTTCAGGACTTAATTCCTACCTCAGATTTGTCCTTTTTAATAGGAGGCAGACTACCAAAACATTTATAATTAACGGTGTGTGGTGTCCTAATGCTCTTTAAATAAAAACAAAAACTGGGTCACATATGTAGAGGCATTAAGATACTTGGCTTGAATGAGTGTATGAACCTGTTCAATCCAGAGCTGCGAATTTTCTCCTGTGCAGTTCCAGCAGCTTTGCTTTTAACCTCAGGTCTGAAAGTATGATGAGGCTCTCTTCAAAGTTAACTTACACTCTATTTTTAATAAAAATTAAAAAATATATAATCAAGGTTCATTAATTTCACTTAATTATTACTATTGTGTTTGCAACAAGACTTTCCAAGTGCATATGCAAATGTAAATAATTACTTAATTAAGGGATTATAACCAGCAAAGTATAAAATCAAAAACATAGTTATTAATAGTTGTTTGTTGGTAACTGATGAAAAGTGATTATTTAAAGAAGAAAAGAAAAGTCTAAGAGCCTGGGGAAGAGACATAATGCAGAGGGGTATAGCGATTGTCATGCAGAAACTGGCTGACCAGTTCAATCCTTGCATTTTATATATCCCCAAGCACTGTCAGGATTAATTCACTGAGGTGCAGAGAATAAGTAAGTACTGAGCATGGAGTGGGATGTGAGCAGAGAGAGAGAGAGAGAGAGAGAAGAAAGAAAAGAAATGAAGAAAGAAAGAAAAGGGAAGGAAGAGAAGGAGAGGGAGGAAGGAAGGGAAGGAAGAAGGAAGGAGGAGGAGGGAGAGGGAGGGAAGGAGGGGAAGAAAGAAGGAAGGAAGGAAGGAAGAAAGGAAGGAAGAAGGAAGGAAGAAGGAAGGAAGGAAGGAAGGAAGGAAGAGAAAGGAAGAAAGAGGAGAGAAAGAAGGAAGGAAGGAAGAAAGAAAGAAGAAGAAAAGAGAGAGAGAAGGAAAGAAAGAAAGAAAGAAAGAAAGAGAGAAGAAAGAAAGAAGAAAGAAGAAAGAAAAGAAAGAAAGAAAGAAAGAAAGAAGAAAAGGAGAAGAAAGAAAGAAAGAAAGAAAGAAAGAAAGAAAGAAAGAAAGAAAAGAAGAAAGAAAGAAGAAGAAAGAAAAGGAAAGAAGAAGAAGGAAGAAAGGAAAGGGAGAAAGAAAGAGAAGAAAGAAAGAAAGAAAAAGAAAAGAAAAGAAAGAAAGAAAGAAAAGAAAGAAAGAAAGAAAAGAAAGAAAGAAAGAAAAAGAAAGAGAAGGAAAGGAAGAGAAAGGAAAGAAAAAAAAGAAAAAAAAAGGAGAGAGAGCAAGAAGAAGAAAGAAAAAAGGAAAGAAAAGGAGAAAGAAAGAAGAAAAGGAAAAGAGAGAAAAAAGAAGAGTGAAAGTCAGTCAGTCAGGTCTGTGTTTTTGATTCATGACATCACTCTGAGATCAGACAGTAATTTCAAGTACAAAGTCATGAGTGGTCCAAGGTACTTGGTAGGACATGGTCCCACTAAAATCAATCCGCTATTCACAATATGCCAAAATAGAGGGGAACAACCTGAGTGCAAAAGCGGATGACTAGATAAAAAAATGATTGTACATCACACAATGGAATATTATGCTTCTCTCATAAGAAAAAATGAAGTCATAAAATTTGCCTATAAATGGAAGGATATAGAGACTGTCATGCTAAGTAAAATTAATCAGAAAAGAAAAAAAAACGATATAGAATAAGTGCATTAGTTAAGTGGTATGCAAGATAAACAGAATAAGATGAGTATCAAAAGAATGGCAAAACCGGTCAGTCAGGAGGACTTGTTAGGAATGGAATCTGCCACAAATATGTGGGTAGCTGGGATTAGGTAAGATAGAAGGAGGCAGGCAGTTTAGCAATAATAGTTGGAAATGGTAATTCTAAACTAGAACTGAGTAATGAAATTAGGTAAAGAAAAATTGCATGATAACCCTTTTTTGTGTCTTGTTTTGCATTCCACAATGGGCACAAGGAGAAGGAAGTGAGACAAATTAAAGTGCCTGCTTCCATGGCAGGTTGTGGATGGGTTCGATTGGGAGTTAAACATGGTGCATTGTATTGGAAAATGTCCACTGGTGGAGGGGATATGAGTGGGCACTCAACCCACCAAGTGCTCTGCGAGTACTCATGACGTTGTGCTTTGGGACTGTTTCTGGAGTATTGTGGGGATCCCAGCATGATGCCGGGGTTCAAACACAGACCTGGACTTTATTCATTTATATATTTTTATTTACTTATTTATTTATTTACTTACTTATTTATTTATACAGTCATAGGTGAAACATATGCTAATGCCTATCTCTAATACATATAATATGTGCCGTAGCTTTCTCTTTAAGTAGGTAAAAGCGGTTTGAGGCTCTTCATATTCCTAAATCAATCAGATGCCATTGGACTACACCGGCGCAGTAGGGTCCAATGGAAATGTTACTGGCACCCACTAGAGCAAATTGATGAAAAGCAGGATTCAAGTGGTCAAGTGAAGTAGATAAATATTTCAGCATTGGTGTTACCTATAGATAATAATAAACATTAAATAATTATTATGAAAGCATAAAATTTCAAGAGTAGCAAGTAAGTTAAGATAGCTACATATCACATGGAAATAGATGAAGAAAAGAATAGAAAGTCACTAGAAAGATAAAAAATTTGGAAGAAATCACAGGAAACAAAAATTATTCATAGAATGAATATTAAACTAATTCTATAAAAATAAAATTGAAATAGTTCTATTAGCATTTAAAAGATAAATAGTTTTTTCTGAAAAAAATAAATGTTTGAAAACATTAAAAATAATGTGGTGCAAAAGAAGAATTCTACTTAAATTAGATCTTAACATAGTCTTATAAAATAAAATTAATCTTAAGAGATAACATGTAAAATAAATCTAATACGGATACATACTTTTTATAAACACACAGGCATCAAATGGAAAATATATATAGCACAAGATCACCACTGTTGCTTTTATTAAATGTTTATAAAATGCTCCAATGACCTAGAGCAAACAAAACATCAATATACCAGCATTAGAAATATCAACAAATTACTAGGTAATTCAAAACAGATTAAAGATTACTATGAGCATGAATATAAAATAATATCCATTTCTCCTTTTCCTTTTTAATTATTGATTTTGCTGTTATACTCCTAAGATACTAAGCTACATAGTGATACTTAACGTACCACACAAGAGCACTTTTCATGTGTGTTTGTGTATGTGTATGTGTATGTGTGTGTGTATGGTCACATACGTTTGGTTACATACTGAGGAGCAAAACTAGAAAAGCCAGGCATTGCAGGTTTGGTAGAGGTAGAATTCAAGGATTCAGTTCAGTCACCCAAAAGCATAGCAGGTGGTCTACCACTAAATACACTAGAACCAAAATAAATATTCATATGAAATAGCTACAATAAATATAATGCATTCTAGTTAAGAAATAAGTATTGTAACATTTTCTAGAAAATCGGTTTAACCAAGCATATTGTAAATTGAATATCAATAATACATATACAAAATATAAGACGTTACATAAGGACATTAAGTACAAATAAACATATTTAAATTACAAGAAGAAAAACAGAATGGAGCTTGCTCTCACAAGTCTGTGTTGTGCCTTCAAGAACTTATCTCTATGTCTTTTTTTTGCTTTACGGATGACTAGCTCTTTCTTAATGGTGTTCTCTCTTGAGCCTCATTTTCTCTCTGTCTCTCCCGTGCACATTTCTAAAAGTAAATTTTAATAAAAAAAGCCTTGCTTCACTTTTAAAAGGAAAAAAAGGAAATGATTGAAGCCAAATCACATTTTGATCAGATTATACTTATACATTTTTATTAGATTGTACCCATAGATTATGCTTATAGAATAAGTATACTTATAGAATAATCTACTGTAGATTCACATCTACAACCTTAATGTAAGAAAACCACAAGTGTCAAAATAAATATTAGGATCATTAGAATGTAGTGTAGTGCCATTCACTTAAATATTCATGTATTCACTAACTTATCCCTATGTATGCAAAACACACATACAGACGGTATGTCTGTGTGTGCATATATGTTTATATATGTAGAGAAACATATAAGTACATATGCACATAGACATACTGTGTATATATCAGTGAAATATAAAAATATATCATCAAATATATAAATTTAATCAATTACATTATGTATTTGGTAATTGTTTATTAAAAGTCGTTGAGAAATTAATCAGAAGCAAAAAACATGCACCTCTAGAGTGTTAGCCTCATTTAATTAAAGAAAAAGAGAAGCTTTGATAGAAGCTACCATCCTCTATCTGTTTAAAACTGCATTTCTCCTTTATGTATAAAATTAATAATAGATTTAGAAAATATTGCCAAATATTGACTCAATTATAAGTATATATAACTGATGCAAGTAAATACTACGTTATCCCCCCCAATTATTTTAATATAGATGACAATATACCGACCTCGTATGGCAGCCAAAAGACTGCATTTGTCTTACATCTTTTGTGAGAGCATATTTGATTTTCACAATTCAAAAAATCTTCAATATGATCCTACCATTTTGAACTTCTATATTCTTTATCATATCACATATCTATCCTGAAGTTAATTAGAGCACAAACATCAAACATATCATATCTTTGTTCCACAGACACAGAAAATACCATCGAGAATCTATTAATAGTATCTTAATGTCAACATAAAAAATTTCAGGATAGATATTTAAGCCAAGCATAGACAATGCTCTGAAATCAACTCTGGCATTTCTGAAGACCCTCAGATCTTAGCACCACAGTTTCTAGCCAAAGCAAAAGACCTTAAATTTGTACTTCCCCAAGGTACACAAAGAATAAAAGGAAATGGTCCTGACCCTTCAACACACCTGAATCACATCTGTAGCAAATTTATTTGGAAAAAAGTACCCTGAAACAGTTCCAAAATAGCCTCCAACTTAATGTCAAGTTAGCAGAACTACTTAAAAGATTGTAGCGCATCTAGAAAGTATAGGACTATGCTACCTCCCTCCCACCAAATGGGGGGCTCACCTCCCTCATGCGTTGCTTTATAATGATCTTAACAATATATTCAATTCAAAGATTTGAAAAAAAAAATCGAAGAAGCAGAGAAGCAGGGAGTGAAGCTTTTGCGAAACATTCTTATATGCATTTTTATATTTGGTAGCAATTCAAGTACTGAAAAATAGTTGTAGAACCTGATTTATCTGATTTATGTTTTATTGATGAATGACTTCTGGAGTATTAAAATAATATGAGATATGTTGAAGCATATAACCATCTGTTACTGAAAAATCTAACTTTGCTTAGTAATTTCCTGAGGTGTCAATGTCTCTTGGTGATACACTAAATTATAGGAGATCTGAAGTATGGAGATTTAACAACTCCCTAATTAAAGCTGCAGCATTTGTGCAACAGATAAAGACTATTTCAGAATAAATATAATATCAATCAAAAACCAAGGAACTAGTCTGTTTTTTTATTGTGGGAAGCTGCCAGAGTAGTAATGAGGGGGAGAATATTTTGCCGCATGGCAGCGGAGCGCTGACACAAAAGGTATACAGTGAGTACCGAGTGTCAATTAGAAGAAGTTAATGAGATGTAGAGACCACCCAATAAAGCAAGTGTCCTAGGACCATCCAGCTTTTGATTAAACTGAGAGAAACTAAATTCTTTGTGGTGAATAATATAGGCAACATCCTAAAAACTACCTGAACTATTCGCACTGAAAAGGAAACAAATTAGACACATTATTTGCAATGAGCGAGAATTCCAAGAAGAGGAAATGTGTTTAATAATGTTGCATCTTTTTCAACTTATACACTAATAACAAAACATTTTGTTAATTTTGAGAACCAATAGGAGTTCCATTGTAGTGGGGAGGCAGTAGGTAAGGACTAGTGCATGTTGGCCAACCCTAGTTCAATCCCTGCATCCACCAGGTCCCTAGACACCACCAGGAGTAATTCCCCTATAAATTCACCCAGAGCCAAGCAATTTCCTGGTGTTATGGGCGCAATGAAAAAAAATAAGCAAAAATAATAAATAAATTCCACTGCTATCAATTATTAAGAGAAAGTCTTCACTGGCCTCAGTGCCAGTATCTTTATTACTATTAGTTTAATACATAATTTAGATATACTTATTAATTTTATAGAAATATATGAATGGGTTAACATCACTCGACTATACAATCCATTTGCTGTTTACATTTGTACTTTACAGATTAATTGCATTTATTAGACGTTTTTCAGAAGCTTCCTAAGTAACATGGAAAAATGTATTTACTTTCAAAATGCTATACCATGTTATTGTAATTTTTAAAAAGATGTCCCAAATGACTTCTGCTTGAAAATATGAAGTCAACAAAACAACACATTAGGTCAGGAAACAGAGTTAAGAGGAATAAATCAGTGAGAGAATTTTAATGTTAGGTTTATATATATAGTATACAAATGTTTTACATGCTTTCAGCATAAAACGAATATTTTTAAATTTGGCAAAGAATTGTTAAACAAAATATCAAGAAGGAGTAATTCTCTCCCACTATGTTTTGAATTCAGAATAAAGTTCTCTATAAGAAAACAGGTATTTTTAAATTAATATCAATTGTTCGAGAGTTAATAATAAGGAGTTCTCCACTTACCACTTACATCATATATTCCTGTTGTGTTTGTTGGGTGCATTTCTTCAAATTGCTCAGTGGACACCACAGTGAGTATCTCCATATGTCCTGTCACATACTAGGTGGCCCAAGGGGCATCTGCTAGCTCCAGGAACACACCAGAAACTTCCAAATCAATCCCTTCAGGTCATGGAATGATTTTCATGGTGTTTTTATTTGGCTAATCAAATACCTTGCAGCCATAGACCAGTTTCTCTGGCAACACAGAGAGGCACTAAAAGTCACAGCCACTCCAGGCCGGGCGGTGCTCACTTAGCCACATCTATAGAACCCTTGCGGTTCAGAGGCAGTAAATCATCTCAGCCAGCCTCTGGCGAAATCAAACATAACTCCTAGGGTTTAACTCACACATATAGAATTGGAGAAATTTTGCTAGCCGGACTTAGGTAAAATTTGGGCTCCTCCCCGACCCATCACCTCCCCTATAGGAGGGGCATAGCTGCCGAGTGAAGCCCTTTGAGATAATAATGTGAATAAAAATAGGAAGTGCACAGATTCCCTGAAAGTAGAAAATTTTGTTTAAACAGAGATACATATAGACTATAATTTTACTGTTACAGTTTATTTATCGCCATCAGATATTTTTCAACATACAATTGAAATAAATGTCTTGATGGAAGCTCTAGAGAAATAGTACAGAGTATAATATTTGTGCTTTGCATGAGTCAACCTATTCATGGAACTTCCCGGCTATATCCGATTGAACTCTGGGCCCTTCAAGCATCACAGGTTGCCTAACGCCTAAGTATCCTAGGCCCTGAAATGCTTCACTTACTGGCTGCGATGCCATGGCAGACTGCATCAAATTAATTATCCACCTTATGGCTGGGCCAAGAAACACTGCAAAGGGTCACGGACTCCTGGAGTTAGCTTGAGGCACACCATCTGAAACAAAAGCATTACTTTTTCAAACCACACCGGAGAATTATAATAGCACCTTTTGCTCAATTTCTGGCCCGATCTGGAGGAAATTCAAAATTCAATAAACTTACAGAAACATACAGCTCTGTTGGAACCCCCTGAGGAAGAGACAATACACCAACCACTCCAATTTTAGCTATGTCGCTCAATACACGTATTCACCACAGCATGGGAACTACTTGCAGGGGAGCGAGTAATGGCGCCACTGACCGTAGCTGAAGTCCACAGCATATAGATTTCAAAGGTTTGCTCCTGAGTGTGGTAGGAGGAGACAAGCTGTTTTTTTTTGGAAGCGAGGATAGGGAGCTCTCTATCATTCCTCTGCCTCCATGCACCAGCAACTGGAGGGACCCACCAGAACCACAGTTCAAAGTTGCTGGGTCTTAGATAGTACTAGGATGTTAGGATCAGGTCATTCCAAGATCTTTTTAAATTTATACACTGTGATGGTTCTAGGCGGGTTTACAATATGACCCATCATACAAGTAGGCTAGCCGAGAGTCAGAAGGCCCTGCACCATCAAGATTAGACATTCTACTTGCATCCAGACCTCCGCCAGGGCTAACCTCAGAAGCTCCACCGAGAAAAGCCCTGATCTTTTTAGTTGGTTTCATCAGTAAATGTTCAGATAGGAGCATTCTGCATGAGTATACCTACACTGCATGACATAGCGAGTTACTTAATATTATTAGCCCAATACTGATTTAAACCAGTAATAATTATGGTCCTCAATTCCCCACACGTGAGATCGGTTTAGAGCCTTTTCTGTTCCTAGGAGAGGAAGCAGATGCCCTTAGACTTTACATGCTTACAACATTACATATAGAGATGGTACTATGAGTGCCATACTTGAGCAAGCTGGATTGACAACAGGACAATTGAGTACAAAATGTAGCGTAAGATAACTGAAAATAAATATAGGAATTAATGGATTTGTTTGCCACAATCACTGCAGAAATACTACTTAACAATAAGAAAATATGAAATCTGGGCCACGTTACTAGTATAATTAGTAAGGTGTTTGCTTTGCATGCTGCCAGCTGGTTTAGTTCGTTACCATATTTAGGTTAGGATCCTAGTACTGCAGAGGTTGTCGGGGGCGTCGCGGGGTCCCGGCAGTGTCAGGATTCAGAGGTTTGTCTTCTACCTCCGGGCGCCGGGAGAAAGATGCAAACTCCACGAGTACGGTGCAGTTCAAAAATGGCTTTGACTAGTACAAAAGCTCAAATCACAGCAATCCAATCTCAATAGAACAAACTTTCTAACTCTGGTCGGAGCTTAGACCATACCAAAAAGCCTAAGTCTCCACCAAAGAAGGATATCCGCTGAGGCTGAGTCATGCAGAGACAAGGGCCAAGAGCAAAGGCCAAAAGGCCAAAGCCCAAAGCAGCAGGAGCCAAGAAAGCTGGCTGTGAGGAACCCAAAGGCAAAGGTGAAGGGCCCACAAAAGTCAGCCCATATATACGCCAAAAAAGTAATCCAATCCAGGAGGTTGTCTGCCAACAAAGAAGCCTAAACAGAGTGTAATTGCCACACCCTAGTGCAGATATGAAACGAAGAGTTACACCAAGGACTAATCTGAGATTATCTCTTATGCAAAACACTGGAGAGAGGGGGTGATATGAAGTGATACATCTTAACTACTTGAGCTTCAATGTTAAATCTCGATGTGTACCCACAAGGTCATTGTCATCTCCCTGGGGGTGATTCTGACAGTATCTTTCTCATGTGCCGAAAGGGTCTTCGCCTGCTTGAGCAAACTAACATGAGTTAGCCTACCATAGTCTTCCTTTAGTCTCAATGCGTGGTGATTGGTAGTCTCCTGGTAAAGTTAGCTGTCCCACGTTAAGTGCAGTGGACATAAAGAAGAGCTGTGCCCAATCTAGATAATATAGAAGTCTTAGTAGATGTATGAGTCAGGAGTTATTCAATCAGGTGACTTCTGTAACTACTACACCCTCTAGCAGTGTTTACATAGAAAGAGGAATCTCATTAGAGATGAAACTTAGCTTAAATAAGATTAAGCTGGGAGTGAGCAAAGTAACCAAAACTCCCAGATTAGCCTAACATGTCCTACAACAAGCAATGTAACTCCTGGCGTGCAGAGTATAACTAACAGCAACAAGGAATTTGAAAGACATTAACTTTTAACTATTATTTGATATATTTTGGTCAGAATATTCGTACTCTTAGGGCTGGAGCGATGGCCGAGCCAGGTAGGAACATTGCCTTGCACTTAACCCGGCCATGCCGGCCGAATTCGATCCCGGCATCCCCTATAATAGTCCCCCACCATGGGGGTGATTTCTGAGTGCAGAGCCAGGGTAACCTCTGGCGAACATCGCCAGGTGTGACCCAAAAAGCAAAAAAAAAAAGAATATTAGTACTCTGAAACCTAAAACCCCCTCCTGCCGTAGGGGGCCATTTTACACATCCGGACTTCCTCTCTTCACGAGTCACAACTCCGCAGACCAGACTATCACAGCCGGATCATCAACACCCACCCCTGCAGCAGTTTTTTTTTAATACGGCCCAGGTATGCTGAACCAAGAGACTCTCAGACATGCGGCAGAGCTGCTATTTGCTCTCCCTGTTGCCCGGCGCTCATGGGCCCCGGGAGGCATGGTGGGTTCAACCCCTGGCCTGCCACCCCAACAGGAAACCGCACAACAAATGAGACGACCCGACCCAGACTCCATAGGGGGCTGCCATTTCCACATCCGGACTTCTTTCTCGTCTGACTCCACCCAGCAGACCAGACTATCACTGCCCAGCTCGCGCCAACAGCTTGGGGGCCCGCCGTGTTTCATCAATAAATAGCTTTATTTAGAGGAGACTACAAGAGAATGCCACCCCCTTGGCAAGCCTGGCAAGCTGCTATGTAGTATTTGATATGCCAAATGGAACAGTAACATTTATTTAGGTCATTCCGTGACTCATATAATGGTTTGAGGCTCTTTGTGTTCCTGGAGCAACCGGTGCCTCTAGCCTCTACTTCATGAGACAGAACAAAGGGAGATATTACTGGTACCCGCTCTAGCAAATAGATTGATGAAGGGAAGAAAAAGATAGTGACAGAATATTAAATGTGGTTGCCTAGATAAAGAAAAGATTTGATGAAAATGACTCAATTGATCATATTTTTATCTACCAAAAAAATTTTTTACACCTTCAAGGTTACTTTTTTAGAATGTTAGATTATATTGTGGAGTAGGCTATTCCTTAGTGGAATAATTCTCTTCTTACTGCTGCTAGTAAGCCTTTATGTAAAACAATTTTTTTCTATAAGTCTAAGCTAGCTCTGTAGTATTTGTAAAACAGTATTTTTGTTCAAGAAATAAAATATAATACTACTCTGTCCATTTTTCATCCCTCGGCAGATATCATTGACAGATGGTACAGATGACTGTTCAGATATTTTCTAAAAGAGAATTAGAAAAATTCATCCAGGTTGTATTCAGTTTTGGTAGGACACCTAAATAAACCAATAGAATCCACCGGAAAAGTGGTGTCTGTTAAATTTAATTCCATTTCTATTTTTTCTAAAGATTACTTGATTCTCTCTAGATTACTGTAGAACTATTTTGTTACCCTTTTTTTAACAATCCATTTAATTGCTTGTCATCATATAATTCTAAAATATTGTTACGCCTACAAATTCATGATGTATATGGAAAAATGCGGCGCAGATACATATATGTGTATGTAAAACACATGCATACACATTTGTATATAATGACTTACCACTTTTTCATATCCCGAATGAAATATTTACCTTATCCTTTTTCCACTGTGGATGAAGATTTCAACATGTACTACCCACTATTTTCCTTTTTTACTTTTTATTTAATGACTCCATCATCCAACACAAAATCCGGCCACCATCAAAGACACTCATTTCCCCACTGCCCACA
This sequence comes from Cryptotis parvus, assembly GCA_021461705.1. Lineage (NCBI taxonomy): Eukaryota > Metazoa > Chordata > Mammalia > Eulipotyphla > Soricidae > Cryptotis > Cryptotis parvus. Next base: position 19,759 of record JAJIBD010026491.1, read on the forward strand.
TCCCATGTCTGCTTCTTTGGGTGGAACCATTAGGTTGACCATTTCAACCCTATAGGGCAATAGTATTGATAAAGTCCTTACGACTTTCAGCTTTGGGTTGTTATGGGGTAATCTGGTCTACTTCGTCTTGCATTGACTATCTGAATTTCTAGAATGTGATTGGTTCCTACTAGTTTGTTGTATTTTGGCGTGGCTTACAACATGTGTGGGAAGCCTGTAGAATCTCTACCCTGTATCTATGTCTCTGGATCATGGCTAACGGCCAGCAGCAGTTTGTGGGCCCAGGTCTACCAATCTCCTGGACAGGACAGATGTGCAAGAAAGGGACCCAGCTCCACCATCTCTCCATGGACAGCTTCTCTCTATGGGTGTGGGGCTCACCGAAGTTGGGCTTGAGATTGTCTTCTCTCTTGAGTGGAACTCAGAAAAGCTGTGAAGTCCCAACATTAAAAATGGCTGCCATAATGGTGCAGGGGGTTCCTCTGGCTATTCTGAGCCTCTCTATTGGGGAGTGCCTGCAGGGCAAGAACCCACCCACTCCCCTCTGGATGCCTCATGATCTCCAGCACGAGGAAGAGCTGATATCAGCTCTCTGGGCCCTCTGTGCCCACCTGTGTTTCTATACTCAGTTCCAACAGCCAAAAGAGCATTTTGCTGTTGGGTCCACTGAGCCTCCTGTATGGACAGAGGTGGGGAAAAGGTGCACCTGCTCCATTTCCACAAAGGCCCAGTGGAATTTTAGCCACTGAGACCACATAACTAGAGGGTAAGAGATAAGCTTCTATTGGGTAGGGCTCTGAGAGATGTGTACCACTACATCCTAAAATAATGTTTATATTTGATTATTACTCTAGATTTTGGGTGCTTTTCCTCTGGTACAAATATATGGTAATGCATATTTTAAGAATGTTTTTGAGAGAAAACTCATGTTACTTGATCTCCAACGACTTAGTGTAGGGGGACCATTCAACCCCCAGAAACATATAGTCTCCTGAGCGCTACCAGGAATGACCTCACCCCAAAGCTGAAATTAATACACAAACCCATCAAGTAGGGAACAAAGAAGACTCCAAATAATTAATTGTATATAGAAACGTTCTTAATTCCTGAAATATCTCGTTTAAAAAAAAATTTCACTCTTTGGTTCTATATTTTTCTTCGGGCCACAACTGGTGGTACTATGGGCTTTCTTTGATTGCACTGAGGAATAATGCCTGGTGGTCTGAGGAGACCTATGGGATGCTTGATATGAACCTGAGTCAGATACATTGATGTATTCCAGGTAAGTGCCTAACTTGGTCTAATATAACTCTGCTTCTTGTCCCTGATTTCACTTTTTTAAATGGGAACATATTGAAATTTGAATCCATAGTTTTCAAGATTATTTTAAGCCAGGCTTAAATTTAAATATATAAATAAATAAAAATCTGAAAAATATCTTTAACATATTTATGTCTTGTTTTTTCTCATTATAGGATTTGAGGAATAATGTCAACTTATAACAAAATACAGTATTCATGATTTCTGTTTCATTTCTGTGTTAGATATATAATTTCCAAGTACTTTAAACATTCTATACCACTTGATCACTTGATCACTTGACATCCCGTTGTTGCGTATATTTGGCTCGAGTGGGCAAATTAATATTTCCATTTGACCCTATCACGTGCAGGTTTGGCCCAATGGCATCTGGTTACTGGCAGGGGTACACAAAGAGCCTCAAACCTTTCATTCAGGGTGTCTTGAAAGAAAGTCTTACCATCTTTTTAGGTGCAACCACGTGATCTTTTGAACAACCGTAGGACCAGCCGTAATGGCTGTAGTCCAGTGGTCAACTCCAAAATCGCATTACATGTCCAGCCCATCTGATTTTCGATGCCTTGGGAACGAGACAGTGTCCCTGACTCTACACAGCCAGATGGAGGGTCAGAACTCCCGATTCCTTCTCTCACTTGAGTGGGAGGCATAATATTCAAGGATAGCTCTTCCGATTCCTCTTCCAGAACCGAATAACATTCTCATCCTGCTTTCATAGGCTCAAGATCTCTGAGGTGTATGTTAATGTGCAGAGAGGGAGAACAGTGGAATTGAAGAGATGTGCTTTCGGAGCTGGAGGGTTTTGTCTTTTTAGCTATTTCTTCCAATGCATTTAAAGACATTCCATGCTGCTTTTCCTCCTGCACCAGCTCAGGTTTTAGGTCGTTCATCATGTTGACTTCTCGACCTAGGTACACCTGCTTTTACTGCATACGAGTGTTTGTTCCACTTGAGTAAATAGGGCCCTCAGGAACTAGTTCATTCATGAACATGTTTTTGCTGAGCTTCCAATATGGAGACCTATCTTTCCACATTCTTGGTCAAAGAGAGTTAGCCCAGCATTTGTGCCTCTTAGATAATGTTTGTGTTATTAGAAAAGATGTCATCAGTGAAGCAAGAAGTGGTTTTGGTGCTGACCGTCTATATTCAATCCGATCTATCACTCCCATCTATCTTCACATCAAAAAAAAATTCTATATCACTACAAGAAATATCCCATTTTCCTTCAACTGTGATTTGTTAACCTCCCCCATTCCCCTTGTCCTAACCTCAGTTTCATAGTCAGAATTCAAGATTAGTTCTCATTTAGTATTGTATGTAAGAAAAACCCTATCAACAAATTGCCATATATGAAGTTATTCACATAAAAAATTGTTAATATGAAACATTTTTTATTCCTAATATGGAATATTTCAGAAGCATGAATCATAATAGGAGTTATGGATATCTTGAAAACTTCACTGAAATTTTAACATGTTCCTTTTCTACTTAACGAATCAAATGAAGTAAAAATAAAGGAATAGGAATGTGTTGCTTACCTGAACTTGGCTTTAACAATTTTCTAAGCTTGGCAATATCTGCTTATTAATTTTTCTTTGTAATTGCTGTAAAACCTTAAATATCCTTATAAATGGCTATTGAAAAACATCATTCTACATTTTTTGGAAATAAGATTTTATTAACGAAGTGAATATGTGTATTATATGATAGTTTGAATTAATTTATTTCTGTTAAAAATTTTTGTACTTTGTGACTTGTAATTGTCATTCATAAAGTGAGTACCTAGAAATATTCAGAGTGCATAAAAGAGAGAATAATATTGAAAAACTTCCCAGAAAATTACGCTCTGTAAATATTTTAAACAGGAAACTACTAAATTTGGACCCTGAATTACTCTTTATTGATGCAAAGTCAAACAGAACACAAAGAAATTTACTAAAACTGGTCAAGGATTTCTTCCCTTTATTTTACCTCCACATTATATGTATTATGTTTTGTTAAAAGCATTAACTCCTGCTTTAAAGATATTACCCCATGTCTGGCTTCATGCTGTATAATTGTAAATATTAGGGATTCATGAAATTTTGGTACAAGTTTTTTGAAGACTACAGATTTTTTTAATATGATTGTCTCAAATGATTAGTAAAATAAGTTTTGAATTGCAGCCAGTGAGTAAATGTAGAAATATAAATTTTTATTTGTATAAGGGGCACCAATATTTTATATTTTAATTATTTATATTAGGTGCTTCATGTTTTAACTTATACAAACATGTTTTATATATATTTTATATATATAAATATTTTTATATATATATATATATATATACATATATATATAAAATATATAT
>JAJIBD010026492.1:0-43981 GCA_021461705.1 Cryptotis parvus
TTCAATATTCAGCTCAAACAAGGACTAGTCTGAGAAACCTGTCCCAAGTCTCCTATCCCTCCTTAGTTTGTGTTTCCAAGGTCTTTTATTTATAACCTGAACACTCTATTTTGCATTGTTATCTTCTCTGTATCTGCCCTTTTCATCTCTGCATCTCGGACTCTATCCAAGACTGTGCACTTGATAACTTTTTTGACAGAGGGCAAAAAAACTAAGAGCTGAACTCCAAGGAAAGAAGGGATAAAGGTAAAACTAGTTTGATTCTGGAGCAGGATATGTATTACAGCAGGATTTTTAGAATTCTTCTAATAATAAGGACATTTGAAGAATATATGTTTACAATTAGATGACTATGAAAAGCTGTCATTATAAAGGAACTATATTTAAGTCTTATCTAAAGTTTTGCCAGTAATTAATTAAAGGTATTACACCAGTGAGTGGTACAGCAGAACTTGCACAGGCTGTAAGCACAGACACCACCTACCTAAATGCTAATGACAGCATTAGCAGATGTATTTTTCGGTATCCGACCAGCCACCGACTAACTGTGAATTAAATCTATATGGGTCATGGCTGCATTTTCTTGAAAAACTAGGGTAAAACACTGAGCATATTGCTAAATACAGAGTCTATTATAGAATGAACCCTGGTTTAGAATAAAGCTATTAATAAAATTTACAAGTATAACAAAGATATTTTTTGCTTTGTGATTTATGATTAGCTACATAATCATAAAATGTAAACTATTTAAGAAGAAGTCTTAAAGAGGTTGAAGAAAATAAAGATATGGACTTGCTGGATGATTTTAAGTAACAAAAAATGGAGGAGGTTAATGTCTTCATACCCATTAAAAATGTATTTGATTTCCATTATAAGAAAAATTCCTAATCTGGTTCAGTCACTACATATGTTAAGAAACTTTAAAAAATCCCTTCAGATAATCAATGGACATAAGCAAATTATATGCAATAAAGAATAGAAAACCACCCCCTTCCAACACAGGATCCTGATCTTAAACATGTGAGGCGTGTCCAACTTCATTTCTGACCAGTACTTGACCAGCTTTGGTTGTTGGCATTTGAGAAAACATCAGCATTAGAATACATACACATTCTGACAAATGACATCGCAGCACTGTGACATTCAGCTGCTGTCGATATTGTAAACATGTCTGTTCAATCTGTTTACATTCCCCTGAGCTGGCACAGCTCTCTTAATGCCTATGTTAATAGCAAGGTAGAATTGCAATAACAAATGAATTTCATTTAGTCTCCAGCTAAAAGCCTTGGGAAGTACCCTTTAAAGGCTTAAAACCAATTTCCATTTAGCTTTAATTTCTCTTTTAAAGAGAGAAGGAATTTCTGCTACCGGAATTACTTTGAAAGTCAGAACATATTTAAGTTTATTTTCCTAGTCATTTTTGGCTTGTTTTCTCGATATAATTAGAATTTAATTACTCCTAATTTCCTCAGAAATATATAAAAGTTTTTGTTCTGTGACAGTTTCACATCCTTTAAGAAGAAAGCTAGTTAGAGCATGTTTGTCAGATTTAGCCAGTAAAAATATTAAATGACTATTTCAATTCAAAGATCAGATAAACAATGGATAATGGTTTTGGTACATCTGCATCATAAACACTGCACAGAACATACTTACATTAAAATATTTCTCACTATCTGAAACAAAGATTTGAATGGACTGTAATTTATTGGAGATTGTGAATGTAGTGTGTTTTGAGCAGGCCTCTATAATTAAACAGAAATGTCACTTCATGACCAAAAGTCACCACAAGTGCTTTCCTGTGGATGAACTTTTCGCCTATAGAGGCTTTGTTGTTGCTGCTGGTGCTGTTGTTGTTTGAAGGAGAGTAGGAGAGCAGATTGGTTATAAGGATCTGTTTTGAAGCCACCACTTTTTCTTGATCTGTCTGTGAACAATGGCATTCTGTCTTAAGAATTATCACAGTCCAGCTGCCAGCTTTTTTTTAACAATTATTGAAGAGATATATAGTTCTCAGAAATAACCTTTTTTTTTTTTTTTTTTTTTTTTTGGTCACACCCGGTGATGCTCAGTGGATTCTCCTGGTTCTGTACTCAGAAATTACTCCTAGCAGTGCTCAGAAGATCATATGGGATACTAGGATCGACCCCAGATAGGCCATGTGATACACATGTGACACACCAGTACTATCTCTGGGGCCTATAACAATTCCTTTTTTTTTTAAAAGCTTCCTCCTGCTAATCTGACTCACTGCCTTAAAAGTGAAACAAAGTTGAATCCATGGGTATACACAGATTGAATTGAATGTACTCTGCTTGTTTAAATATTTACATGTAAAAAAACTATGGAAATTACTATTTTTTTTTTAAATTAGGATATAAAGCTAAGGGGAAAAAAATGACCATGAGATTTGCCTTTCAAATACCTACTGAAGACCTTACAACATGTCATCTCATTCTGTGTTAGTTTCTCCCACTTTAATGAGCTATTCATCTTGCCTCATTCTGTTTAACAGCCAGGATCCTCCTCTAACTGCTCACTAACTGCATTCCAGGCACCATCCTTCATTAGAAAGCCCAGACACTATCCTTCCTCATTTCCTATCCATCATTCAATTTAATAAAATTTATTAAAGCAACAGACAAGGTAAAGGGATTTATACATGAAGTTGTTTGCAGTCTAGAGTTGGGGCTGAATATTAAAAAAAAATTATGATCATCATAACGAAAATATCTGTACTTCAAAAACTGAGCAGGTTCTAGTAGAGCAAGAAGAGAGAGACCCAGAGAGAGAGAGAGAGAGAGAGAGAGAGAGAGAGAGAGAGAGCTTTGGCAGAAACAGTGACTCAGCTCTCTACCCCTAACTTCCAACTGTCCAATGGACAGGTTACTGAACTCTGAAACTGTTTCACAGTAATTCATTTTTTTAATAAAACCACATGAGATATACAATTACAAAGTTGTCCATGATTGGGTTTCAGTCATACAATGTTCCAATAATGGATCTCGAATGACTGTTGCCAGGCTTAACCTGTAAGGTTATTAGTAAAATATTATACAATGTGAGTCATGTTTATAAATACCTACAAAAAGACAGCAAAGGGAGTAAAGGGGACTCTCATACATTGTTGGTGGGAATGTCGACTTGTACAACCTTTCTGGAAAACAATATGGACATTCCTCCAAAGACTAGAAATTGAGCTCCCTTTTGACCCAGCCATACCACTCCTGGGAATATACCCTGGGAAGCCAAAAACACACAGTGGAAACACTATCTGCACTTTTATTTTCATAGCAGCACTATTCACAATAGCCAGAACTGGAAACAACCAGCATGCCCGAGACTGGATAAAAAAAAAAAAAAAAAAAAACTTTGGTACATCTATACAATGGAATACTATGCAGCTGTTAGGAAAAATGAAGCTCTGAAATTTGCACATAAATGGATGGACATGGAAAGGATCATGTTGAGTGAAATTAGTCAGAAGGAAGAGAGAGAGATATAGAATGACTGCATTGCACTGTTCACAATAGCCAAAACCTGGAAACAACCAGTATGCCCGAGAACTGATGACTGGATAAAGAAACTGTGGTACATCTACACGATGGAATACTATGCAGCTGCAGAAAAAAATGAAGTTATGAAATTTTGCTATAAATGGATGGATATGGAAAGAATCATGTTGAGTGAAATTAGTCAGAAGGAAAGGGAGAGACATAGAATGACTGCATTTATTTGCATGGCATAAATATACTAGGTGATCTTACCAAAAGTGGAAATTACCAAAGCGGGTGGGAGTCAGAGGTTGGTTTAGATAGAGAAAAACAGGGAATAAATGTCTAAAGTTCTGATGCTAACATAGAACTGAGCATTAAGGACAGACAAAAAATGCAAATGATGGCTTCTAAGTGTGTAGTGCAACCCACAATGTGTGGGAGAAGGAGGAGAGAGAGAGGGAGAGGAAGGAGATAAAGAACCCGCCATTTACGGGATGTGAGGGGGAATTGGGGACATTGGTGGTGGGAATGGGCACTGGTGGAGGCGGGGTTCTGGAACACTGTGTGACCGAAACCCCCCAAGTGTGAACACGGTAATTTATATCCCGTGGTAATAAAATGTTTAAAAAAAAAAAAAAAAAATAGAATGACTGCATTTATTTGCATGACATAAATACATATATACATATTATGATACCAAAATCCAATGTCAGGTGAAACGTGGACCAGGATGTCTTACCAAAAGTGGAAATTACGACAAACGTGTGGGAGTCAGAGGTTAAGTAAGACAGAGAAGGGATCATGTGTGAATAAATGTTGAAAGGGCTAATGCCAACCTAGAACTGAGCTTTAAACACAGGCAAAAAAAATGCACATGATGGCCTCTAAGTGTATGTGTTGCAACCCACAATATATAAGAGAAGGAAAAGAGAGAGAGGGAGAAAGAAAAGAAATAAAGAACCTTCCATGGAGGCAGGCTATGGGAGGGGAGGGAATTTGGGACATTGGTGGTGGGAAATGGGCACTGGTGAAGGGCGGGTGCTGGAACACTATGTGACCGAAACCTTCAAACATGAACAATGTGGTAATTGTATATCTCAAGGTGGTATAATAAAATATTAATTTTTAAAAAAGGCAGCAAAGACAGTAAAGTTGCTACAAATACACTGTTGGATAGAGCTGGTGTGGTATAAAGGTCAGATTCTTTATATATCAGTGGAACTAGGTGAGTCATTTGGTTAATCTGTGCCGGTTTTCTTATCTATATTATTGGAAATAATAACAGAATTGAACTATTTGAATTTAGGAGAGGGAGAAACTAGACTTGTCAGTTTTCACTTGTCTTCCCATTGCTCATCGATTTGCTTGAGTGAGCACCAGTAAAGTCTCCATTTGTTGGGAATGAGATCCATTATTGTTACTGTTTTTGGCACAACAAGCACACCACAGGTAGCTTGCCAGGCTCTGCCCGGGGCTCTGATTCACCCAAGTGGGCCCAGTCTTTTTCTATGTCAGACCATCAACCATTCAGGGCCCGAGGGCCGAGCCCTGAGTATAGACAAGCCTGTCTCCTCTCTGACACCTGCTGGGTCACCGCAGCCACACCTGCAACACCTTGAGGGGCAGCAACTTGACAAGATCATGTAAAACTCTTCACATAAAAAGTTCACAACTTCTATAGTATCTTTAAGCACCTTCAATATTAAACTAGTTTCATCACCATCATTTCAGGAGGCAGTATTTTAATGGGTTGGCAGTATTTACACAAAAGCATTAATAAGGAATCACTACCTAGTGGGTAACAGAGTAAGAGCAGAGAATAACTGAAAAAGGAAAGTTTGTTCTGGTGTCAGAATACGCAGTTTGATCAAGGAATAAAGCAGCAGGTTAAAAGCCTAAAGATGGTAGATGAAGTCTTATAGTTTGATGGCATGTGGAGATGTCTCTAAACACATCATTAGCCAATCAAGAGTCTATGAAAGATTTGGGAGAAGTCACTTGACTATGGCTAAATGATTAAGATAACAGAGGCAGGAAGTTTAGTTAGGAGGCTCTGCACTGTTTCAGTAAGAAGTCAAGAGAGTCTAAATCTTGAGCATTTCAAGCGGAAATCACTTGTATCACTTGTTTTCCGTTGATCATCGATTTGTTCGAACAGGCACCAGTAACATCTCCATACGTTCTGTCACATGCTAGTGTAGCCCAAGGACATCTGCTCACTCCAGGAACATAAAGAGCCTCAAACCATTCCATCAGGGCACGGGAATGAGGTCTATAACTGTTACTGGTATTTGGCATATCAAATATGACACGGGCAGCTTGCCAGGCTCTGCCATGCACGTGGGATACTCTTGTAGTCGCCTCTCATCTCGTGCATTTATTGATGAGCTGGGCTTGTGATCAGCTCTTCTGCTGGGTCGAGCTCTGATGAGTGGGGAGTCCAGATGTGGAAAATGGTAGTCCTCATGGTGTGGGGGTTCCTCTGGCTTCTCGCGAGGCTCTGCTGGTGTGGCGGGCCAGAGCTAGAATCTGCCTTCCCTCCCGGGCGCCTCATGATCAGCTGGGCAAAGGGAGAGCCGGTAGCAGTTCTGTCCGTGTATGTAAGTCTCTGGATCACATATATATTTCATATTTCAAATGGAAATTGAAAAGAGATTCCTAAGACTATCATACCACACCTATAGGACTTAGGAGTTTTTGAGAGGAAAAGATAAAGAATCCAGAAAATAATATGAGCAGCAGATCAGAGGCAAGTTAGGAGTTCCCAGATCACAAGGAGCAGAGAACACAGACCCCTTTGCAAGGGAGTGGTTGTGCTGGGCCTAGACAGTGTGAGGTCATGAAAGTTGCTAACAGAGGACAGGAAGCCCAATGCAAATGAGGAATAAAACTCTCACCAAATTTTGACAGGAAGGAGAAATCAAAGTATAGCCATGTGAGCAGAGAAAAGTAATGCATCAAATTTTGTTTTGCAAAAAGAAGTATATCTAACAGGAAAAAGGAAGAACATGTAGGATAAAAGAAGGGCAATGGAGTTCTTCCTATCTGGATTCATGGAACTCACAAAAAAACTATATTAAGGACCATAACTAATAAAAAAGTAATAGATGTTTTTTCTATTATACATACTTATTTCATGGTCAAAATCAGTGTGTGCTTAAATTCTCAATTAATGTATGAAAAACGAATGAACAAGTAAATAGGTTTTTAGAGCCCCAATCGTTCAAGAGTCCCCATGCACATCTTTGCATCATAGGCTTCTTTCCAAGCCTTAGATTAGTCTCTCCTACCAAAGTCTCCATGGCTCATCATCCTGCTTTAAGTGGAGGTCAAACTACTGTGTTCTTTGTCATCTTGCAAACAAACAGACTAACAGAATGCATAAGTGGTTTTCAAACTGTGTTTCGAAAAATCACTGAGACTCCATACTCATTCCATACATGCTAACCTATTCCATTCCATTCCACATTCGAGGGACCATCAAAGTCATACCAGCAGTAGAGGGGTAAGGGGGAAGAGCTGTGAGACCTTGGCTGTATAAACTGAGCATCGCTGAAAGATTATGATATGAGTAAAAGACTCTAAGATTTCTTAAAAAGCATCACAGCTATTCTTAAAATCATTTCTTATAAGAGTTAAGCCGTATCATTGGTTGAAATTACTATCCAAATATCTTAAATTGCAAAATAAGCTTCAAGCTCCTCCACCAATATATCACTGCATGTCAAGGTGGAAAAATAAAGGTGGGAAAATAAATCAAGTATGTTCCCCTTCTCCAAGGATGCTTTGTTTTCAAAGACATTTTCTGTTTTCCGATTACAGACACAAAACAGTTATGTGATACAAAGCTGGAGCATGCATTAACACAGGTCATTCCTATGAAAGTCAAAGGTTTAGTTCAGCCTCACACTATGATTCTGTTTTAATTAGCTTGGGATAGAAACCAGTCAAGCACTGGGGGTGCAGGAGCTGGCTCATGAGAGCCAATTTGTGTTCATCTCTCCAATACTTTTCATTCAGTGGTATCATGCGGTGACCTGAAATCAACCACACTGGGAGGATCTAAGTCCTCAAATGCTACAGAGTAGAGCTTTTTTTGTCCACACAGAGCTCCAGCACTGCAGCACACCATTAAAATATTTTACAACTTTCCCGAGAAATTAATGAAGGTCAGCATTGAGTACCTCTGCAAAGAAAGGAATATGGAATGAAATCATTTTTAGGGTTCTGATAAGTCTGTAATAACTTATTAGCAGCCTCACCTCCTGGTGCCACTAACAGCCAACATTTTATACACCCAATGCACTAAGCAGTATCTTTATATATTCCGTTTCTTTATATTAAACAGGATTTGCTAATTTTTGAACAAAAAAGTTAAATCATCACTTTTGGAATTACAGAATTAGAATGTTGAAGTGAATTTCAAAAAGTAATCTAATCCAATTCTGAGATAAAAAGATAAAAAAAAACCTTATGATTACAGAAAATAATGTGACACTCAACAATCTATGCAACAACAATTGGCAGAATTAAAATGTCTGTTTTCTGCAACCTCAATTTCCACAGGGCTTTTATGGAGACTTGTTTTTAAAAAGGAAAAAAAAGAAATACACTTCTACTATGTTTTCATAGTTATAGTTCCAAGAGGACTTTCTGGATGGTAATAAAGTCCCTGACACTAGAAAGAGTTCATACTTTCAAATGAAAATGTCAACACACAGTATGAGCAAAAGAGTTAAATACTGTACAAATTTCCACACCACAACGTTTGGGTCCAGCAAATTATTGCATTGCACTCACCTCTTGTGGAAAGAATGCTTCCCTTCTGACAGGAAGCTGAACAATTACACAGATTAGAGTATTACTATCACAGTTCTCTACGCACATAATCTTGTGCACAGATGAAAAAAATAATACATCACTGATTGGTCTTTTTAAGCAGAGTAAAGAGGAGACATGAATATCATACCCAAGCAAGGAGCAAGAGATTTCTTTTCACTGTTCCACAGTATCCTAACATCCCCACAATGATAAGGAAACAGCAAACAGCAATCATGACCGGATGAACCACAGGAAAGTAAGTCAAGATGACCGCCTCCTCTACCCTAAAAGAAGAAAAAATAATGTTGCATATAAACAATACAAACTTAGACACAGATGTGTGTTGTGCTGATTTTTTACTTTATTTTTCATTAAAATATCTTGTTTCTTCAGTTGAAGTATCCTGACTTATAATACCGATTCTGATAAGCTTTCATGCATAGAACATTCCAACACCACAGTTCCTCCAATGGTTCATTTCTCTCCACCATAGCCTCAAGGTCCGCCACCCACACCTTACCCTTGTTAAGTTCAGTTCGGCAACCCAGTTCTCAGACTCCATTGTCTATGACCTGTGTTGTTATTACCTTATTGTATTTCTTTACATCCCACATATATGAGAACTCATTCTACAGCTTTCCCTTTCTCTCCAACTTGTCAGCGTATTCTCCTCCAGCTATGCCCACATAGTGACAACTAGCATGATTTATTTCTTATAGTCAAGTAGTATTCCATTAAACTCACCATGTCTTAAAGCTGAGGACTGTTTTCTGTTTTAAAAATTGCAGTAGTGGCACCAGTCTTCTTGCTTTTGTTTAGTTCCTTCTACTAGAAGCGTGGTATTCTGAGCTCAAATCATTCAAAATACAAATCAAGGCTCTCCATAAGAAGTTGGTTTACTGGGCCAGAGTAATAGTCCAGCAGGTAGGTTGTTTGCCTTGCATGCAGCCGACCGGGTTCAATCCCGGCATACCATATGGTCAAGGCAAATGCCCTACCTATAATGCCATAGCTCAAGTCCTTAATTTGTAATCAAAATCAAAATAGCAATAATTCTTAAAACTTTCAAAATTACATTTTTGCTTGATTTTGGTGCCAGGGATCAAACCACCCAGCAATGCCCAAGAGCCTTCAGGCTACAACTGGCAATGTCTGAAGAACCAGGCTGTGCCAGGTTTTGAACGGAGATGACTGCATCTAAGCACGCCCCTTCGCCCTTATACTGTATCTCAGGACCTTAAGTTACCAAGCTCATGTTCTTAGGAAGCTCCATTGTGATAAGGATGTTTTAAAAATAACCTCTGTTAATCCTTATGACAATTCAGGGTGATATATACCACAGTTCTTCAACCTTTTTACACCTGTGGACCAGCACCTGTCCTCATGCCTGTCCATGGACAGTAGGTGAAACCAAGGTGGTAGACAGGTGGCTTTAACCTTCCAACATTTATGAACTGGCATTGATCTGTGGACATGTGTTTTTCACTGTGCCACAGTATCCTACCATCCCCACAATGATAAAGAAACAGCAAACAGTAATCATGACCGGATGAACTACAGAAAAGCTAAGTCAAGATGACCACCTCCTCTACCCTAAAAGAAGAAAAATAAAGTTGCATATAAACAACACAAACTTAGACACAGGTGTGTGTCTAATGGGAGTGAAGACAATCCCCATTCAAATATGAAAAACAAGAGGCACAAAGAAGCTTGGTAATTTGTTCTTAAAATCTGAGAAGAAAACCGTATTTGAGGGTATGGTTTTCATTTACCCAGACACATGAAAGCAAGTTGGCAGTGATTTTCTTAGTGAAAAATAACTTTGCTGCCCTTTATTCACAAATACAATACAACTAATACTCACTTAAGCCAGAAAACTGGTATCATCATACCGAAAATGATCCCTAAGGCATAGTATTACAACTTAATGAGAATGTTAGAAAATGCAAATGTCTGCTGTGAAGGTTGCCACAGTCACCAAAATCTTTCCAAACAATTATGGTACAGCACTACCACCCAGACAGCTGAAGGCAAAGTTAGAAAGAAAGAAGCATCTGTAAATCCTGAAGAAAGAAATCAATCATGAATTGTAAAGCCTACCTTGTTTTTGCAGTTAAGGTCAGAACATTATTTAAGTAGTCCCTCATCCACGCAGAGACTGCCAACACACTGACGGACATTAACTGAAGGGAAAAGTACAAATGAGTTACTAAAGATCCACCCTTTACAAGATTAATGACTTAAAAATTGAGGGTATTTATCAAAGAGCCATTAAGATTTTGCCTAATTACTGTTTCTGTTTACCACCTGTTGAAATGTGCTATTACTATAAAAGTTTGCCTTTCTTTCTTTCTTTCTTTTTTTTTTGCTTTTTGGGTCACACCCGGCAATACTCAGGAATCACTCCTGGCTCGGCACTCAGGGAATAACTCCTGGTGGTGCTCAGGAGACCATATGGGATGCCAGGGATCGAACCGGGTCGGCTGCATGCAAGGCAAATGCCCTATCCGCTGGACTATCGCTCCGGCCCTGCCTTTCTCTTTACTACTTAAACCAGAGTAACATACAGAACGTCACCAAAAAACATTCGGGGAACTAAACTGTTAAATGGTTGATTCCAGGAGCAAGACAGAAACTGCACATAATTAACAAGTCATAAGGAAGAAGTTCCCAAACATATCTGTCCTACTCTTCTCAAGAAAAGAAAGTACTCAGTATCTCCCGCCCCAACAATATGCCTTCTTCAAGTGAAGAACGAGAAAGTAACCCCCCAAGAACACCTGCAGCTATCACTGATCCTCCTCCTGGATCATTCTAATACCCTCTCCCTACCAGGAAGGTGATACTGTCCACCTCGGGAAAACTGTAACGAAGTGATCAAAAAACACAATGAAAGTAAAATATATGCTGTATGTGTTTAAGAAAGAAAACAAAAACAACTGACATTGTTAAAAAAAAAAAAGCTACTTTAAAGGGTTTTCATTGAATAGTGTCCAAGCAATTTGAGCCTCAAAACACAGTAATAATACTAATAACAAAGAGTAGTTAGAAAGACACAAAATATAAAATTTGTGAACGAATAATATTTAGAATTCACTGGACACCTTTAAATAATGCAGATACAGATCACTATCAGGAAATATATAAGGATCTAGTGTGTATTCTATATTTCCTGCATATCAAGAGTAAGACATATGAGGGTTTCTACAGAAGAATTTCTGCCAATGTATGCAGAAACCAAGACTGTCTATAATAGTAATAGAATATCACTAAACAAACCATTCTGAAATAATGGATCTCTAAGCTAAGATCCTCAATAGCAATCAAAATGATCAAATCAGTAGTTCTCTGTCCACACATTAAAAAATCACCTCAGTCATGTAGGTCTCAGAACTATCAGTGAGCCCAGATCATTCCTGACCTTATTCTTGGAAGTAGCCTACCATTAGATATTTTTAAAGCCCTCACCAGTATCCTTATGTGTAGTCAAAGGGGGATGGAGACTTTTACCCCCCCAAATTAAAAAAAGGATTAGTCTAAAGAAAAACACAAGATCCTACATCAGTATTAACTAACACAAAAGAGATAACCAGACACAAAAGTGCCATTCCGGGTGATGCAATTAGATATACACAAAATACATTTGAAGTATATATGCCAAAAAGTCAGACTGGGATCGAATCTAATCAAGTCTCCAGCTCTCACAATTACTTTATAAGAAATATAGGGAATCGATTTAAGCTTATTAAGTGCCACCCTGGGGATGCAATCAGCAAAATTGAGAAATTTTACTGGGCAAATAATCTGGTTTCTTCAATCTGAAAAACTGGGAAGTCAAAAATAAAATTAGATAGAAGAACATAGCATAGATTAAAAGAGATTTAAGGGTTGCCCAGTGCCATACTTGGCTTGACCTTTGATTCAAACAACCAACCCCAAAGAGACATTTGTGAATAGAACCATGGGAAATCTGAGGATAATTAAATATGACTGGACATGTAATAATATTAAAAATTATTATTTTAGAAATGAAATAGTAGTAAGGTTATTTTCAAAGGATCCTTTTTATAAAAAGAGGTGAAGCAATTATAAATGAAATATAATGGTTTCTGGGTTTTATTTAATAAATCATCGTGATTCTGGGGGATTAGGTGAACAGTGGAGTCCACAGCGATAATTACTGAAACTGGGTCAAGAATAATGGGTTAATTATAATGTGTTTTTTTACTTAGGCATAAGTTTCAAATTTTCAATCATTTAAAACTTTCTTAAAGAAAGAAATGCTCTAGAATGTTTCAATATGTTTTCCTGGGAAAACTTTCTAAAAATAAAAGGTTAGTTCCTGAACTAAAAGTTCTGAATGTTTTTCATAAAATGTGCCTTAGTACTTATCTTCTTGTATATAATGAAATTCAACTTAACTTACTTTTTAATAATTATGCCACCTTAATGTGTTCTGACTACCATTATACACATTTTTTAGTTGTAATTGCTGAAACAATAAATATACTAGGGACAATGAGTCTATAAACTCAATGTTTGTGGCCCTGAAACATATTTTCAGGATAAACACTCACAATATACAAAATATATGGAGCACTATAACCTCTTGTATGTCCAGTACGTCCACCTGCTTACAAAATCAACCGATAAGTTCATTTGTCCAACTTCCAGCTGAAAATATTTACTCAACACTCCACCTTTTACTGTCTGCACTAAGATTAAAAATCCAAAAAATAAAAGAAAGCAGATCCATACCTTTGTAGGGCTTCCTGAAGGTCACCGAGAATAGATAAAACCAAACAATGACAGACTGTTAAAAACACATTCAGGCACAGATAAGCGAAGAAGCCTGTTCAATAATCTATTCAAGGTCTCACAGATTCTAGTAGCAGACCTCAGATTCAAAATAAAAGCCTGTGGACTTTGGAGCTCCAGATTTGCTCTGTAACTGCCTTCCTAAGCCATAGTATGAAAGTTCCACAGACACTGAGGAGACAACCTTGGGGCCCCTTTAAAAATATTGGTTGAGGGCTGTAGCGATAGTCTAGCAGGTAGGGTGTTTGCCTTGCACGCGGGCCCATGCCGGCCTGGGTTTGATCCCCAGCATCCCATATGGTCCCCGAGAACGCTAGGAGTGATTCCTGAGTGCAGAGCCAGGAGTAACCCCTGAGCTGAGTGTGACCCAAAAAGCAAAAATAAATAAATAAAATAAATAAATAAAAATACTGGTTGAGGGCCGTAGCGATAGTCTAGCAGGTAGGATGTTTGCCTTGCATGCGGTGGGCCCATTCCGCCCGGGTTTGATCCCCAGCATCCCATATGGTCCCCTGAGCACCGCCAGGAATAATTCCTGAGTGCAGAGCCAGAAGTAACCCCTGAGCATTGCCGGGTGTGACCCAAAAAGTAAAAAAAATAAATAATAATAATAATAATGATAATAATAACTATTTGCTCTGTAACTTACACATCTAGTATTGTATCTAACCAAAAAGCAAAGAAAAAAATATATATATAGGTTGACTCTGATAAGGGTTAATATCCAGGATATATCAGGTACTGGTACAACTTTACAAGAAGAAACCACCCAACCCCATCAAAAAAATGGGGAGAAGAGATGAACAGAAAATTCGATAAGGAAGAAATTCAAATGGCCAAAAGACATATGAAAAAAATGCTCATCATCACTAATCATCAGAGAGATGCAAATCAAAACAACAATAATATATCATCTCACACCACAGAGACTGGCACACATCCAAAAGAACAAGAACAAAAATGCTAGCATGGATGCAGGGGAGAAATGGACTCTCTTCCATTGTTGGTGGGAATGTCGCCTGGTCCAGTCTTTTGGAAAACAATATGGATATTCCTCCAAAGACTAGAAATTGAGCTCCCGTTTGACCCAGCCATGTCACTCCTGGGAATATACCCAGGGAAGTCAAAAGCACACAGTGGAAACAGCTTCTGTACTTATATTTTCATAGCAGCAGTATTCACAATAACCAGAATCTAGAAACAACCAGAGTGTCCGAGAACTGATGACTGGATAAAGAAACTTTGCTATATCTACACAATGGGATACTATGCAACTGTTAGGAAAAATGAAGTTATGAAGTTTGCCTATAAATGGATGGACTTGGAGAGGATCATGTTGAGTGAAATTAGTCAGAAGAAAAAAAGATATAGAATGACTGCATTTATTTGCATGATATAAAATATATATATTATATATATAATATATATATGCATATATAGCATGATACCAATATCCAAGATCAGGCAAAACATGGATCAGGAGGTCTTGCCAGTCGGTGGAATCTACCACAAATGTGTGGGAGTCAGAGGTTAGGTAAGACAGAGAAGGGAACAGTGTGCTAATAATCATCGAAAATGGTAATACCAGCGTAGAACTGAACATTGAATATAGGCAAATAGATACACATGATAACCTCTAAATATATGTACTGCAATCTGCAATGTGTAAGAGAGGGAAGAGAGGAGAGAGAGAGAAAGAGAGAGAGAGAGAAAGAGAGAGAGAGAGAAGAGATAAAGAACATGCCATCGAGGCAGGCTGGGGGAGGGGGGAGGGAATTAGGGTCATTGGTGGTAGGAAATGGGCACTGGTGTAGGGATGGGTGCTGGAACACTATATGATCGAAACCCAGACATTAACATCTTTGTAATTCTATATCTCATGGTGGTACAATAAAATTATATATATATATATATAATTTGAAAATGATATATATGTAATTTGCAAGTGTTTTATTTGGGTTTCTGTGAGAAAGAACTGACAAAGTAATGCCGGTTTTAGGACTGTCTAGTTTGTAGACTTCTGTGTAGGTTGTTCCTGGTGATCTAACATCCAGAGATATATATAGGTCCAAACTAGACAATCCTAAAACCAGCATTACTTTGTCAGTTCTTTCTCACAGAAACCCAAATAAAGCTTGCAAATCCCTTCCTCTCCTTCTGCCTCTCCATGAACCCTAGTTCTTCCCCTCTTGACCCCTTACCTAATCACATCCCCATGGTGAGGTGGGGGAGCCCCTTTCTTGAGATCCTGAGAATATTAAACTATTTCTTCCATACCATTTATCTCTTATGCCATTGACACTACCATAACTTTAAATAACAAAACATTAAAACAGAGGACTAGCAGAGGACCATAGAAGAGTTGATTAAAGATGAGGCCACTTGCTCAATTTGAGTCTATGTGGGTCTTTAAAACCTTCTAAGTTTCATGGGAACTGAAAAGTCTATTAATGTGCTGTTTTATTTAATTACCAAACTACTTTCCAGTTTTAAATAACTGTCTTCTCTTTATTGCTCTTCAAAGTAATAAGTTATTTTGGTTTCTCTGTCTCCTAATGTCTTACAAACCGTACAGCTAATTTTCTAAATCACAGCTCTGAGACAGATGTCAATAAATGATCACAGTCATCATTTTGTGTAATAAGTTATTAATGGTTGCCACTATATACCATCCTATTTATAACAAAAATATGTAGTCCTTTTAAAAAAGACTCTAAAACATTTCTAATATGGTTAAGTGATTCATGGCATGGGTCCTAAAGCCATTCTCCTATTAAAAAAAAAAAACGTGATGATCTGCTCTTTGCTAAGCTATGTATGACACACTGGAGTAACACTATGTACAATAAATAGACACCAACTTTAGTCTGGAGAGATGAAACAAGCGCAGAGGACACACATTAATCAACTCCTCAGAGATTCGATGGGTAACTGCAAACTTCATTAAGGAAAGGGAAGGAATAATACAAATTGGAGTAAGAACTCCTTTTTGGACTCAGTGACCTACTCAATGAAGTTGAAAGGACTTCTAAGAGAACTGAGATCAGAAGGATAATTATTAAGTTAATGAGAAGAGGGAGGTTGAAAAGAACATTCGAGTCAGAGAAGGAGCAAAGGTCCCAGAATGGAAGGAGGCATAATCTATTCAACAAAGGGAACTTGGCACAGGTTGAGGATGGGAAGGCAGGTGCAGGAAGCAGCATATGAACTCTGACATCATTTGAAGGCACATGGTCCTGACCACGATAATGAGAAACTACTGAATCAAAAAGACTTGATTTGAATTCTAGCTCCAGCTATGTACTTTCTAATAAGATTTTGGGTGTGTCACTTAATCTTCCCTAGATCTGAACACATCTCTCTAAAACCAGTCGCCTCAAATCCTCTTGAATTCTGCCTGTCTCTCCCAAGGTTTCTCTATCTTGGCGACTAATCTGACAGACACTGGCTCCTTGGCAGGCATCTGATCCTTTTCCTCTGTCCTGCAGTGAATTACCTTCAAATACTGCAGTTTGTTCCTGCAATGTGTCTAGTGACTACCTCCCACTTTCCTTCCTGTGCTGCTTAGTTCAAGT
This sequence comes from Cryptotis parvus, assembly GCA_021461705.1. NCBI lineage: Eukaryota > Metazoa > Chordata > Mammalia > Eulipotyphla > Soricidae > Cryptotis > Cryptotis parvus. The sequence continues at coordinate 16,712 of JAJIBD010026492.1, forward strand.
CCTCAGTCTCTTCCCAGCCAACTGAAATCACCTTAAAATACAGAAATTTCTGGCTGCTAGCGACCACCTCAAATTCATGCTTCTGTTGGCTTTGTGATGCATACATCAAGTTCTCCTGCCTATAAATTCTAACAGCAGATCCTTTATGGCTCCTCCCCAACTCCTACTTCCTCTTCCCCAAGCTCTTCCCAAGAGAATAAAATTTAAACTATTTAGCAGGGCATAGCAGAGCCCTCCACCCCGTCAGTCATTCTTTAGCTTGTCTCTCTTCAACCTGTTTCCTGCCCGTCCTTCCCACATACATTCTCTACTTAGGCCATAAAAGTCTTGAGCGTCTATGAAATACATTCTGTTGATCTCCCAAACCTCTTTGTTCCAGCATTCCCTGAGCCTGGAATGCCACCCTGCCCATTCTTGCTATTTTAATGAGATAAGCAATCTTACTCCCAAGTTAAACACAGTTCATACACTTTGGGGGGTGGGGTTGTGTGTTTGGGGACCACACCCAACTATGCTCAGGGCTTACTCTTGGCTCTGCACTCAAAGAACACTCCTAAAAGGGCTGGGAGGACCATGTGTGGTGCTGAGAACTGACCCCAGGCTGGCTGTGTGGAAGGTAAGCACCCTACCTGTAGTATTATCTCTCCTGCCCTATTTTTGTACAAACCTCACATAGCAGTTTATCTATTGATTGCTATTATTTTTGTATCAAACCTCACATAGCAATCAATCACATATTGATTGCTATTATTTTATTAATATTTTATGCAATGATCCCACTTCACCAAAGGGCACATATCATTGCTAACAGACCCACCACATGACAGAATACCAGGTGGTCCAAGTAATGAAGACTAATACATATGAGATGAATAAACGGCACTTTAAAAAAAAATAAGGGAGATGATTTCAGGTTGGTATATAAGCTAACCAAATGGAAAGCTTGAGAAAAATAAAGAGCTATTTTAAGATGAATGAAGCTTTCTATCACTGGAGATTTTCCAGGCAAGATGCTTGCTGAATTATAAGATCAAAATTTATGTATCAGGTCAAGAGCTGACTTAAGTGTTCTCAAAAGTCCTTTAAATTACACACTTTGCAATCCTACTTGGGCCTACCATTATCCCCCATAGGAGTTGCCCATGCATTATAAGTGTGCTCAGATCATCAATGTAAAGTATATGAACACAAAGTCTTATCCTACAAGTCAGTCTAAGAATAAGCTTTCTACTGTAATGTTAATTCAAGCCACATTAAGGAACTAAGAATAGTTTTATTCAGAAAAGTGGTTTTACACACAGGGGTTGAGAAAATAATAACGGTACCAACAAATACAGTGCATGCAACAGCAAACAGCTGAGCTAAAATGAGACAGGTAACCTCAATAAGTAATCCTAATTATTAATCTACAAGTACACAGTATGAATGCAATTTGCAATTCCTTACTGATATTTTTTTCTAATTTTCTAAAATGAAATAAAATAATTTAACTGTCACTGAAGATAGTTAAGTAATTATGAACACTGCAGTCATTATATCTTCTTACTATTCTATCTTCTTACATTTTCTCCAGTATTGCAAACATAAAACTTATTGTTCAAGGGAATAATTAGAAAATGACACAAATACATTACATTATAGAAATAATTAATAAGTTTAGCAGACTATCACAGTTTATCTTACAAAATACTTAGAAAAGGCTAGTTCTCAATGTGTGTTCATAAATATGAAATCTGCTGTTATAGATTCTGATTTTACTAATTATATTTTTTGCAAAACGTGCACTGAATTATTTTCTAAATCAGAATTTTTATGTTCAACACTTTCTAAACTTATTATGAAATGTACATCTTTAGTTTCTACCAAGTAATAAAACTGGCCTCATAAATCAGATTTTCAGCTTCTGAAATACATGATATATATTCTCATGGAAGGTGAGTTAACACACATCTTTCCGTGATCAAAGCTGCCAGCTGTCCAAAGTCACCATTTCCTTTCTCATGTCCAATTCATTAGCAAAGAGTCAAATAAAGAAGAGAGATGAAGAATTTAGTTACAGTTCTATTTCTAAAGTTGGAAGAGAAAACTTTGCAAATCTCTGTTGGCTCATCTTGAAAGTGCAGAAACTTGACTACATGTTTTTAAAATTCTTTCTTAAAAAATAGGGAGTTTTTATTATAAATAAATAACTATTTTTATTGTAAATAAAAATAGGGAGTTTTTATTATAAATAAACTAAGAAGTTTATTTATTTATTCTTTTTTAAAAAAAATAAAACTGAGCTGTTATTTATTGTATATAAAGGTAATTAATTCTGGATTATTGAAGGGTAGCAGTCCAATGTACTTCTCAGTACACGTCTACTTCATGTATCCTAGCCATTTTGCTTTTGGTCAATTCATATCTTACCAGTTTCCCTTCAACCATGGTACAAGAAGCTACAAAAAAAAAATCAAATAAATATACAACATTTGCTAATGTGATAGAAAAATCGACAACAGAGATAATTCTGAAATGAGTCCAGGGACTGCTTGTAGGTATCATTAAACATAAGCATCTATCCATTAGAGCTGCATAAATCAATAGCATCCTGGTGTTGTCCCAATGGTTTTTATAGATCATGTTGTCTTGGAGACATGGATGCCATAATCCCCACTCTGACCCAGAGGTCTTGCTTTACTCCTTTATAGTCCAGACAAAATTATTAGCAGAAACAACCCTTCCCCTCACTCTGAAAACTGCTAATTTCCACAACAAATTTCCTGCAATTCCTATCAAGAGTGCAGCTAAAAAAGTAAGTGGAAAACCTCTTTATAAAGTTACTGTGCAGATTAGGTGCAGTTAACTCCAATTCAGCTTTCTTCCACACCTTTGCAAGTGACTGTTCTGAGCGGCTAAAGATAACATAGGGCGTTTGCCACAATGAGGAAGATAGATTTCTCAGCCCTGCAGCACGAGGAAAAAAAATGCCCTTTTCCATAGTCGGAGCATGAAATGGGGTCTAAGAAGTGATGGGGCCTTACCACACCCATCTGCAGCATAGATCTGTCTCTTGGCTCCCAAGCCCTCTCTTCAAAAGGCATTCAGTAAGAATAGCACCTCTCAGGAGGCGAAAGTACAGCAGGTAGGCATTTGCCTTGCACTCTGCCGACCCAGTTTGATTCCCGGCATCCCATATGGTCCCCCGAGCATCGCCAGGAATAATTCCTGAGTGCAGAGCCAGGAATAACCCCTGAGCATTGCCAGGTGTGACCCAAATAGCAAAAAAAAAAAAAAAAAGTACAGCACTCCATCCTCTTTGCTGATATGTACTATATATAAAGACTACACTGTAACTCTGAATCAAAATTTATTTAATATTTTATTAAGAAGAACCACTACCCTTTGTCAGAAGAATCCCCCTCCCACCTATTCCTTAGCAAAAAATTGCAAACAACAGTGAATTCCTTTCATGGCATAAATATGAAAGACATCAAATAAAAATTTCTTTTAAGAGCACACAGATGCTGTGTGACTGTCAACCTTAACTTGCCTTGTATCTCTGCAAACACCTATGGCTCAGGCTAGATTAGCCAGAGGAAAAGAAACAGAACCCTGAGCCATTTCATCTGCTCATGCGTTGCCCACAAATAGAACTCGAGTTCCTGTCCCATTCTGAAGTTTCTTTTCATAGCCAATCAGTGTATTTTCTCTCAGAAGCTACTCTCTTCAGTAAGAAGTGAAAAGCAAAGGTGCTTATCTGATGGTCTAAGAGGGTAACTAAAAACTCAATAGACTGAACAGCGCCCTTATTGTGCATAATAAACGTATCTGATGAGTGTATGTGTTCACCAATTTCAAAAATATCTCAAAGAGAACCATATATGCCGATTGGCAGGGCCAGAAATTTCCTGCTTAAGAATTGAAAATTTTTATTATTTTTAGGGAGCGATAGCACAGTATGTAGGGTACTTGCCTTACACATAGCCACCCAGGTTCAATTCTCATTAGCATATATGTTCCCGGAGCACTGCCAAGAGTGACCCCTGAGCACAGAGACAGGAGTAAACCCTAAGAACCACAGAGTTTGGCCCAATAAAGCAGAAAATAAAACAAATAGTCCCTTTACAAGGGAATAAAGTTTTTAGTTTTTGAATAAATTTGCCATTATAAAAGTAGGATATCTCAAATAAAAACCCATTTCCCTGCTTAATCAGGGCTAGAAGGTGAATCATGGTCTTAAGAGTTCTTTTTTCTACTCCCATTCAGTCTTTGGGTCACAGCCACTATTCTCAGGAATTATTCCTGGCTCTGTGCTTGGGACTTAGGGGTCCATGTGCGGTGGTGGAAATCGAATCCTAGTCTATTGCTGACAAAGCAAGTGCCTTAACCCCACCGTACTATCTCTCTGGTCCCTCCAGAGTTCTCAAGATAGTCTAATCATGAGCATTGTGTCACATACACCTTTTCCCATAACAAAGCCACAACAGTCTAGACACACCAGTAAGGCCCCATGTCTGGCTGCCAACCTGCCATAGCTATTCTCAGTGTAGGCACCATTAGGAGCTTAAGGCTGCCACTCCACAGACAGCATGTCAAGACGGAAGCACAGCAGTGAACCTTCTGCAGAATGTGTGTAACAGGGCAGGTGATGTACATTTTTCTGCTTAGACAAATCTAAGCCTTAAACTTGCATTTAAAAAAATTAAATATTCAGGAAGCCCATGTATACTGAAAAATAAAACTCAAAATACATTCAATTTGATTTTCAATTCCCAGCAAACAAATTTGTGAGGGCCCTTGGTGTTTTTTTCAATGAAGATTTCTTTTCCTTTATGCTAAAATCCTGGGCGGGGAGTGGGGGCGGTGGCACCAGGATTATAGAACAGGCGAAGTCCATTGAAAATGTTGAATGAAGAACACGCTACAGTTTTTCGCTCTCACAATGAGGGGGTAGATTTCTCAGCCCTGCAGCACCAGAGGCAAGAAAAATGCTCTTTTCCATAGCCGGGCATGAAGTGGGGTCTAAGAGTGGGGTTTATGCGCCACAGATGGCAAGGGTTTGTTTTTAATTCCAGTGAGAACTGAAAGCAAAGACTACAGCCCTGCTCCCAGTGGAGAGCTAGAACCAGCAACACCGCCTCACAAGACCAGGGTTTTAGAATACAGATGCTCGGGCCGGAGGGACTGCGCTGGAGGACTTGGACTCGACCGTGGACAGCTAATCTCTTCCTACTGAGGATGTTTACTTCGCTGCAAATAAAGTCACCATCAATTCCAGTAGGACAAATTCTACCACAGAAAATAGGATTTGAATCCCTGCTCTATAGTCACTAGCAAGTTACTAGACATTTCTGCGAAACTTCTTTTAATCTAAATAAGAAAACTATTATCTAGGTCTGTTAAGACAGTTAGATGAGAGTATGTAAGGAGGACCAGAAGTGTCTGGTTCGGAGGCTGAAAAGTGCTTCTGACTGACTAAGAAATCCAGGATCTGCAAACACTGCTTTAATGCTGCCAATTGTCCCAAAGTTAGCATAAGCATTTCATATAATTCTAACAAAAACCTCATGACATGGTAAAATTGAAAATAATTACTTTGAGTTCAAATACAGAGAAATCTTTTTTTTGGTTTACATTTACAAGGGAAAGTAAAAGTTTATCATTAATAAATCTACCTTCCTTGCTACTCTCATGTTGACTTATCTGCTCCCAATTATCCCTACAGAAACACCATTATAACAAATTAGCATTCTCAGAACAAGTTGAATATTCACTCCTAATTCCTATTCAGAACCTGTACAAAATCTGTAACTTACCTCTACTTTTTGCTCCTGTGGTTACCAACTACCATTCAAATCTCTCGTAAAAAATAAATTTAAAGCATCCTCTCTACATTACCACACATTCTACTCATGAATATTTATTATTTATCATTATTCTTCTTGGAAAATTTTAACATCGTGCAGCATTATAAAAGCAGAAAAGATTCCTCTGAGATCATCCAGTCCATATTCTCAAACAGTGGGATTAAATTCTCCAGAGTGAGTGATTAATTAACATACTATTACAAGAAGTATATAAATTCAAGTCAGTTTCTATTTTTTGTCTTTGGTTTCCAAGACTCTGTAAACATAGGGCAATGTGCATTTGTACTAAGTTCCATGCTATTATTTCATAACTATTTATGTTAAGGTACCCAAGTCAGAATCATATGTAAATGTGATTCTAACACAGTATAAAAAGCCTTGAAATTTTCCAAAAACCTCAAGTGTTTTCCATGTGAAGAATATGAAGAGACATAAAATTCTAGATGAAAAATTTTGTTATAAAAATATGTATGATTAGCAAAAACAGATAAATGAAACAAATAGTGTAACAGTACTAATGAAATATGTAATAATGAATATGAACTATGAAATGAAATTATCTGTGTGAAAAACATAAAATGATTGTAATGGTCACTGACAATGGAGGCTGTAAAAAGGAAAGTTACAGTAGGATAGCACTTCAAATCTGTTAAATCATCAAAAATTAAAAGAACCATAAGGACCACCACAAGATCGCAGCAAATACTTATGTACATATAAAGGAATGTATTGATACTGTTATTTCTCGGGGATAGATTCCCAGGACAGGATATGTTGAAGAAATGTAGCAGTGGCACCAGGAATAGCACTGTTAATATTTTTTTTAAAAATACTATTATTACTGTTACAAAGAATTCCTTTTGACATAGCAATGCACTTTCTGATAATCAACTAAGTAACATTATTATAGTTGTAGCAGCAGCAGTAGGAATAACTCTAAGTATTATTATTACTTTTACTCCTAATATTAGCTAGGTGACACTGTATACAATTGTTCTACGTATTTACTTATAGTAACTCTAATCCTCATTAAAATTCTAAAAATAGAAAACTGTGTCCTACTTTATCCACCAGGAATCTGAGGCACTAAATGTGCCCAAGAACTACATAATTAAATGTTAGGTACTTTGTTATTGACAAATACCGTTAGCCTAGCAATTCCAGTCCTGTGACTCAAACTCAAAAGAGAAAATTTAACAAAAACAAGAATGGATATATTGGACAGGTATGGGCATATATGTTTGTTTAAAATAAGGGAAAATATAGAATGATGCATGCTGTGCTGTCAATATGGGTGATTTTGGAGAAGGGGAAGGCTGGAGGAAGGCAGAAGCAACCTAAATAAACTGAAACAAGCACATTAAACAAGATAAAGGTAAAGAACAAGGTAAGACCAGCTTGCACATGGCTGACAAGGGTCTGATCCCTGACACTGCGTGTAGCTCAGAAAGCCTCACCTGAAGTGATCCCGGATATCAGAGCCAGGGAGTAATTCCTGAACATAGCCAGGTGTGGGCCCCAAACCAAAAAAGGTTACATTTTACATTCTTTTTTCAAAAATCCTTGAAGAAGTGTAAGAAACAGGTGTTTTAAAGCAAATGCCATTACTCAGAAGAGCAGTGCTTTTATTAAAAGATTTTGGCCTCCCAAAGCGGCATTCTTTGTTGAATAACAACAAAAATCTTAGTACAGATCTTTGGTAAGTCACTCATCTACTTAGTTTGCTCATCCACAAAAAAGCAAAGTCCACCAAGTCATCATTAAACCCAAATTTAGTGATAAAATTTTAATGTCATTAATTTTCTAAGATTAAAAATAATAAAATAGTAAAACATAGTTTTATTAAATTATAAAATGTAATGTTTTTAATTTTTAAGAAGTATAAAATAATTAGAGTGAAAATACACATTTTACAGAAATTTTGAAATCTACTTCATAACTAAGCAGGTAATTTGAATAGCCACGTTAAATATACCTTTTTTAGCATTAAAAACTACAAGCTCAATCAGTGACTTTCCATTTCCAAGTGGTGAATTTAACTACACAATGCTTTAATTTTCCTTTGGAGACAGAAGTTGCCAGTTTAGATATCTTTCAGATTAGTCACTGAAATAAGGATTAATCTGTCATCTTCAAATGGAGCCATCCATAGACCAGGTCACTAAAATGCCATGATCCAGAGATTACGTATAAGACAAAAGACTAGCCCATACCAGTCAAACAAATAAGTTATATGAGGATTCCTAGCAGAATTTTGACTTAAAAAATAAAAACCCAATATTAGCAAAAATGAAAGTAATTAATTGAGCATGACAACTTCTTAAAGGTTCGATTTTAATGCATGTATTTCCCCTTATAAATTTCCTAAGTATTAGTGAATATAAAAACGCATGCCTGAGTGCAAAGCATAAACACATTTCACTAGATCATAGGGTATGATTTCCACAAACTTGTTACACTTTATGTGTTTTTATTTTTCTTGAGTGATTATGGGAATTTTTTTTCCCAAAAGCATACACAAATTTCTTAAACTTTGCTAACTTAGAAACAGTTTCCTGAAAAACATCTTTTCAGATCGTATGGAATCGCCTGGGGGGGGGGGATCTATCTAGTTTTTCCAGAGGATATCCGGGCATGAATTCTTACAAAAACAGCAAAATTCTTGCCCCAACTAGGCTTTACAGGCTAAGAGATCAGGGGATACAATTTACAGCTTGCTAGTTATCTGAAATTCCTGAAAACTAAGTTCCCTTAGTAGTGTGTCATCGTTTTCTTATCAGCAAGCACAAGCACGTGCATTTATTTATATCCCTAGATTAACTTCGAGTCTAATTTTACTGTCACTACTATCCAGGGCTGGGTTTTTTTTTTTTTTTTAATCACAAAGGGGAATTTGCTGGAATTAGATCAAAGACATTTTAAAAAACAAAATTTTACTTCTCGGAATTATATAATAGGCGTGTTTCCAGATAATAAAGTCATGCTTTGCGCTATCTTGGGGAGCTCTGTGCTGGTGGCTGTGGCTGGCGGGGGTCCCACCGTCCCCACCTGTTGGCGCCATGGAATCCTTTCGCTTACCCAGAAGAGCAGATTGAGGGCGTAGAGCAGGCAGCGCAGGCACTTCACAGAATCTTCTCTGGCCATGGTGAGCTCCGGGAAGGGAGAAGCCCCATCCTTTCACCACATCCTACCCGGTCGTGCAAAGCAGCAGCAGCGATCTGCAGGGGGTGGGGAAAAACCGGGAACTCTCTCCACCGCGCTCCCCCGCCCACTGCACCCCAGGCCCGCAACCTGGGACCAAGGTCTGCTATCTACAGGACACAGACAGTCAGAATCGACAAGAACCCAAACTCCCCCAAAGTTCCTACTCGGTTGCAGAGGACACCTGCTGGAGAGAAAAATGGGTTCAGTGCCGAGATGAATGTAGGCGCCCCACGACACACGGCGGAGTCCCCGCATTCTGGAGCGACCCGCAATGCAACCCCCTCCACCCCCACCCCCAATGCAAGCCCCTCTCGAGCGGGCAGCTGGGCTAGGAACGGTCTGGAAGGGCAGAACCCACCTACCCCTGGACAACGTCCACAGCAGCGCCTCCGAGGGTGCGAGCGCGTCTGCCCAGAAGTTCAGTTCCAGGACACCCCCCAAGCCCCGCGTGCCCCCGCCCTCCGACGGCGAACGCTGGGCGCTGGGGAGCCGCCCGGAGACTCGGGTTTCCTGGGAGAACGTGAGAAATGATGTTTGGTCCCCGGGATGATAGATTAGCTAGGACGGGGGAGGGGCAGCTGTGCCGACGCCGGGTTAGTCGCTCGGCGCCCCCTCCCCCGGCCCGGGGCCGCGACCCCGCGCTCCCACCCGCCCCGGGAGCACAAAGCCGAGCGCGGCCAGCGGCCCCCGAGGCGCGTCCGCGCGCCCCAGCAGGTCGCGGGGGAAGCGCAGGCGGCGGGGCGCGCGGAAGCCCGCGTCCAAGCGGTGCAGCCCGAGGTTCCGAGGGGAGTCGTCGGCGGGCGGGCGGGCAAAACGCGGGACAGAAAGGCGTCAGACGTGTGGACACTCACCCCAGGCGCCGGGGATCTTTGGACGTGCGTGGCGGGGGCTCATTCGGGGTTGGGACGCTCCTGCCGGGGGCGCCGCCGGGCTGCAAAGGCTCGAGCTGGAGACCGCTGCCTTCTCTTCCTCTCCCCCCCGTCGCCTCCTGGGAAAAGAAAGGGGTTAAAAAAAAAGTCCTGGGCAGCAGTTGCTGGAAAGTCTCCGCTAAGCCACCTCCCAGCGCCGCTGTCCTCCCAAGTCCTCGCCAAGTCCGGACGAGGCAGTGGCGGCTGCGGCTGGGGCCAGCGGCGCAAACTCTGGCGCATGCTCGGGCCGTGGGCTGCGGCCGCTGGAACCAGGGTGTTTTGGGTCCCCCTCCAGGGACCCCCTCTCACCTCTCAAGGTTCGGGGCCGTGCCGAAGTCTAAGAACTTTAGGGAGAATCTGCCATGCAAACTTTTTTTTTTAAAAGGAGCTGTCAGGGAACGGGGAGTCCGAGCGATCAACCATAAGGAAACAGGGAGCAGACTTTTATTATATGAAAAATATTTGTGTTTGAGAAGGGGCCAGAAGGAGTGGCCCAGCCCAATTCCGCAAAGAAACTAGTTTTCTCAACCTTTCTGGAACCACCTCCTGTGATTTGTCATTAATATGGTGCCCTAGGAGCCTTCTTTATAACTTTTGTGCAATCCCTGGTTTAAAAACAAACCCAATTCTTTTCCCTCTTCCACAGCGCGCTCAGAGCCCTTTCCTGAACACCACCGCAAGTGCATACGGATCTGACACAGAAAAGAAAAAGGTGTTTTAAAAAACTTTTCCCACTCCAGGATTTCTGTGTTTTCTCATTCTAAGATTGTTGAGTCTTAATTACTGAGCGATTTATCTTAAACTGTGTTCACCAATAATGGGTCTTAGAATATTTTGAGAAATCCAAGAACTATGAAGTAATGGAAGATTCTTTCCATGAGTTCCTTTCCTTTGGAAATAAGTTTCCCACTTGAAAATCACTTGATCACAATGTCGTAGACAATTCTGAAGATTACACTTTGTGAGATTGAACAGATTTATGGCGACGTTTCTCTGGTGACTTTGTGCACATTGTGTAGGAAATAAAACTTTTCTAATATAAATAACTTGTAATATAAGCAATGCCTTTGTGGACATATAATCATGGGAGACCTCCTTAAATTTCCTTGGGGAGAAAAGAAAAGAAGAATCTTGTGCACATCATTGTCTGTCTGGGATCAGTTTTCACTGACCAGAGTGGCAATTGGACACACACTTGGCTTGAAGTAAAGTCAAAACCCACAGAGAAACTGAGAGTTCTGGGTTAGAGAAGGAAAATTATTAGCAAACAAGTTACTAAGCCATATGTAGAGCAAAAAATGTGGCCCCAAGGGTGGGGAAGGGGAGAGAGACATCATTTTCCAGATAACAGGCAATAGGTGACTTCTGGAGTCACAAAGAAAGAAGTTACCCAGTGTATACTCAGTTTTTTTTTTTCAAATTAGAGTGCGTTCCAGTTCTAAGAACTTAGCTTGAAAAAAACGTCTGAATGCTGTTGGTGGCATACATTCTGCTGAGACAAAAAATATCCCTGTATTGAGGAGTCCACCGCTGCCATAAAATGGCCAAACATGGTATAAATAATATAGGTGTAAATAATATAGCTTGCCCTTTTGTTTACAGTCCTGTCTCCCTTCTTGCCAGTCCTGGGTTTGTATTGTAAATGAAAGTTTGTTTTTTTTTTTTTTTTTTTTTTTTGCTTTTTTGGGTCACCCTGGCGTGCTCAGGGTTACTCCTGGCTCTGCACTCAGGAATCACTCCTGGCGGTGCTCGGGGACCATATGGGATGCGGGGATCGAATCCGGGCTTCCACATGGAGCCGGCGTGCAGAGCAAGCGCCCTACCCGCTGGGCTATCGCTCCGGCCCTGAAAGGTTGTTTTTTCCTTTTACCTACCTTTTGCATATTCTTATGCCTTTTGTATAGAACACAGGAAGACAGTTTAAGGCTATGCATTTTGTGATAAAGGAGTTAATGAACTCTGTATTAGTTACTCCTGGGCATCTGTCATATTTCCTAACTCAAAACCTCAGATTGATTCCAATTCCTTACACCCCAAAGGAGGGTCCCATTGTAGGACTGGATGGACTCAGGGAAGCCATGAGTAAAGCTACCCTGGCTTCAGCATGCAGGATGGGCTAAATGTCCTGCTCAATATTATAAGCTAACAGTAAGGTTATGAAACAAACTCTGTCATGACCCAAAGATAAGCAACTAACTGATAAGGGACCCTGTGGGGATTAGGAACAAAACCACCCGGTGAGAGGAATGCAGTTTGGAATATATAGCAAGATGGCCAAGTGCAGAGAGAAATGTTTGTCTCTCTTACTGAGTTTATACAAAATGGCTAGAAATATTAGGATGATCATTTACCAGCTAAGGAAAGGAGAAAACAACATGCCAGCTCTCTACCCTGGTCCTGGGCAATCCTATAGCCCCAGGATAAAATCCATTCTCTGGGGGAGGTCCCTGGAAGGGAAGAACTTTGTCTCACCTTATTGTTTCAACGTTAATGTACATTACCTCTTGCAACTCCTTTCCCCCAACCTTTGGCAAGAAATATATCTCTAGCAGACTTTACTTGACTTGGTGTGGTGTGTGTGTGGGTTAGGTGGAGTGAGATGGGGTGAGGAGTAAGTAGAAAATTGAAGAGCTTCAGACTTTCTAGAGCTTGCGATCTTGTTCTTTGCCCAACAGTTGGGAGGAAATGGTCACCGGCCCAAACATGGCCAGGAACCCCACACCCCAATATCTGTGGGGACCCTGCTGTGTCCCAACAGAAAATGAACAATGTGATCATCTTTAGAAAGAAGTTATAAAGATTTAGGGGGTCCGGGCCGATAGCCCAGCGGTAGAGGCGTTTGCTTTGCACGATCCCTGGCATCCCATATAGTCCCCCAAGTACCACCAGGAGTAATTCCTGAGTGCAGAGCCAGGAGTAACCCCTGAGCATTGCGGGTGTGACCCAAAAGTAAGAAAAATAAAGAAGTTATAAAGATTTATATCCAAAGCCCCATCCTGTAAAATTGGATTATTTAAAAAATCCTTAAAAGTCTAGGAATTTAAAGTCACATAACTTCTTTGGGCTAAAAAAATAACTTATAAGTATTGTGCAACATATAAGACATGTGATTTTTTTTTTGTTTCAGTTGCTGGGCCATTCCTGGTATTGCTCAGGCTTATTCCTGGCTCTGCACTCAATGATACTCCTCAGCAGGTCTCAAGGGACCATATTGTATATCTCCTGGATCAAACTCAAGTTTCTACTGTACAAGATAAGTCCCTAGCCACGGTCTTGTCTCTATAGCACCTGAGATGTCATGTGTAAAACCTATTTCAAAACTAAAGTCTGAAATGATAACTGCTATTACCAAATTCTAGATCGGTAATTTTTTAGATTGCGCATAACAGAATCACCTAGAGCTTTTTTTTTTTTTTTTTTTTAGTTCTAATGTCCAGGTGTTCCCCTAGACCAGTTAAATCTAAATTCTTCAAGTGTGGCTTGGGCATCTAGATTATTTGAAGACTTTGAGGTAAGTAGAATGTGTAGCAAAGTTCAAACACCAATACCACTACTATTGTATATTTTTGTCTGACAACTAGCAAAGTCATAATCTTAGATGGTTCAAATATTCGTATGTTACTTGATATTTGGGATCAAACTAACATAACATGTTGTAAGTTAAGGAGTTAAATACAGAGAGGACTCACACACACAGGGCAGAGCTGCTGCTTGCTCTCCTGTGCCCAGCTGATCACGAACGGCGCCGAGAGAGTTGACAGGTTCTAGCCTGGGCCTGCCAAGAGAGAGCCTCACGCAAAGCCAGGAACTCCCACATCACGAGGGCTGCATTTTCCACATCGGACTCCCCTCTCCTCAGAGCTCCACCCAGCAGAACAATTGATCACTGCCTGGCTCATCACTGCCCACCCTGCAGCAGTCTTTTCCAAGCCCATCGCCTAGGCTCATGCGAGCAGAGCCACGTGGGTAGAGCTGCTACACTTGCTCTCTCCCTGTGCTCATCTGATCAGTGAGGTGCCGCGGGCATGGTGGGTTCCCAGCCCTGGCCCGCCACGCCAGCAGGGCCTCACAAAACCATAGGAACCCTCACACCGTGGCGCCATTCACATCAGACTCCCCTCTCAGGCTCCACCCACAAAGCTGATCACAGCCCAGCTCAATGCAGCCGCTTGATTCACAATAAATGCTGGTTTGGTGACTACAAGTTTATATCCCACCTGCGCAACCTGGCAAGCTACCCATGTCGTTTTTGACATGCCAAATACCATAACAATTTTCAGACCTCATTCCCATGATCTGATTGGAGTTCCGGAGGCTCTTTATGTTCCTGGAGTTCAAGATGTCTGTGAGCTACCTCTCATGTGACAGAACACATTGAGATGTTACTGAAGCTGGCTCGTGTAATCGATCTCCAGGTAGTCAAGAATCAGTGAAGTTAAGGAGAAAACAGTGTCATAATTGCTGCTGTAATAATTCTGGAAAATCACAGGTAGAATTTGTGTAATCAGCTTCTCAGTAATAAACCTGAATCAAGAGTTGTGATACTATCAAGGAGTTGTGATACTATCAAGTTTTCTTTGCTTAAACTTGACAAAACCTCACTGCAAATTCTAGCCTCCTCAGCTCCTCAGACTTTTGGAGTCCAGGATATGAGCTATCCTTCCTTCCAGTCAGACAAAGTTATTGCCTCCTTGGAGAGCAGCTGCTATTTCCTCCTTGCTCTCCACTTCTTCTCTTTTCCAGGACTGCAGATTTATTAGAAGGAAAGTTGAGATTACAACTCATTTGTAGACTCAACATTCTCCTTAAGCAATACCTGTAGCTATCGTACAAAGGTAGGAATTTCTTTCAAGTTCCCAAATGGGCATGGCAATTTAAATGTACAATGAGCCATACTAGAAAAGATACCATTGTCTAAGTAAACTTGTAAACAATCTGCAGTGCAGTTTCACACACACTGTACCTCATTGTGAAAATACTGAAGAATATGGGACCTATGCTTTTGAGAAAGAGAAAGCTATTCTTGGCAGTTCACATAACAATTACAGTTAGGGGTATTTGTAGGCGCGGCGCCTCCCAGTAATCAGTACAAATTCCAGTTGTGCATCAAGAAAATAAGGGTCTCCCTCCATAAGGCAGTTAACTTCCTTACATCTTAATCCACAAGTTCTGCTCATTGTGAGAAGAAAGGAGACATATGTTGTTAGCTTAATAACTTTCTATGTTTTTTTGTATGATATCCATATAGTACACCAGTGGGAAATTTTTTAAATCAATGAAAAGAAACCTAATATGATTGATCATATTATGTAATTTCACATAAAAATGTCTTATTCACATCTAATAAATTCACACTGAGATACTACGAAAGCTCAGCTAGACGTATTTCTTGGAGTGATACAGATAAAGTAGTGAAGAAATCTCGACATTCTATAATCTGTCTACCATTGTTTGTATGCAATTACAAAAAATATTGTTGTATGTCATTGAAAAGCTTCAAGGAAAAATATTCTAGGTATTCTAAATTAGTTATTGAGACTTCAATGCAAATTTCAACTATGTATACTTAATGTTTGATGAATCTACATTCAGCTCTAGGTGTAAAGAGTATGCACACATTCAAAACTGAGAAAAAAACATTTCTACTCATCATTCTATAGAATGAAGTTCCCTCCCTTCGTGATTTCCTAAAGTTGGAAAAAATTGAATTTCTGGTGGGGTAAATAAGTGTGGTGTCTAAATATTGCATTGACAAAATAACTCATTGAACATGCAAAAATATTAAAAATATGTTAAAGTCATTTTTAGAAAATAATTCATGTATTTAACATTTGAAATTTCCCACATTTTCAAAACGACCATCCAAAGCCTTAAGTTAAATACAATCTCCATCAAAAATCTAATGACAGTTTTAAGAACTTAGAAGAAATATTGCTAAAAAATTTCTAAGTGAAAATCCCTAAAAGTTCCCAAATAGTCGTGACAAATTTGATTTTAAAAAGTTTGACTAGAAGGATATTACAGTAGGAAAGACTCTAGCCTTGCCCACCCTGACCTGGATTCCATCCTTGGCATCCACCAGGGTCCTGAGTACTGCCAGAAGTGATTCCAGAGTACAGAGCCACCAGCAAGTCCTAAACACCATAAGTGTGTGTGTTATTTCATTTATATCTGAAACTCAAAGTCTAACTGTACATCTTAATTTTTTTCTCTTTTAGGTTGAAGATTTGATTGAGCGTGGGTCTCTCAGCCGATATGGCCAGAAACAAGCATTGTTCTTCAGGAGTGCTCTTCCTGACTATGTGAACAGGAGTAAACCCTGATGAGAACCAGTTACTCAGTGGTCCTCTTCCATTGTGCAAAAGAAATCTAACTAGGGTTGTATAATGCAGCCACCTGCAAGGCAAGTGCTTATTATCACCATCTCCTTGGCCCCTTGACATTTTTATTTTCTAAATGGTGGCAGAATTTATGCAAACTAGAAATCCAACTCAAAATTCACAATAGATAAATAAGTAAATTTATTATTTCACTAAACAGTGAGTCCAAAATATCAATCCATCCACTTAATAAATAAAATACAAATATTATCAAATAATATCAAATTTTAAGCACATTGTTCTTCTGATATGCAATGTGTCAACGAATGTCAACTTTTCCAAAAGTCTCCCAGAATTTTTCCAGAAGGTTATCCACTATGAGCCAAGGAAGCCCATCACACATATTGCCAAGCATGGAGATTGTCCAAATAGACGTGGACTAACCCAGGACCAGCCTAGATGGTAGTCTCCTGTGCACTTATGGGAGCAGTCATCTCCATAAATCCACGGTAAAAGGAGAATAGGACCAAGAGATATGGAAAGTATGGCAGACACAGGGCTTGTTCACACATTGGACCTGGGTTCTATCCCTAGACTATAACGATTATCCACACACCCCTTGAGGTGATCCCAGAGCACAAAGCTATGGATAAATTGGAGCACAGAAAGGAAAAAGACCCAAAACAATAAAGAGTGAAAGATATGAGATGAGAGAGGTGAGTGAGGGAAGAGGGAGAGAGAGAGCAGAGAGAGAGAGAGAGAGAGAGAGAGTAAAAGAAAGTCCAGTAGCTGAACATGGATATTTATAGGTATTTGTTTGAGTAAAGGAGTGAGTAGAAGGAATTGATGCTACCATTCTACTCTCTCATCCTTGCTTAAAACAACTCCACAACTGTGAGTCAACTTCTTTGGCAGCACCAGCTTAGTAAATGCCCTTATTTACTGAGTTACTGAAAGTCACTGAAACAGAAAGCTCACAACAGCAAGTACCCTAAGGAAAACTCAGCTCAGGAGTTAATTCTGTGCCATGCCATGAGCTTACATGTTAACCCACATTTAGCTTTTTATATGTCATGTAATTGATTAAGAGGATTACTGAAATCAGCACACTCATATAAAGCCCTAGGAGCACTTTTTTTTCTTTTTCCAAAGTTTATCCAGAACCAATCCTGTACAAAATTCAAGATTTGGACTCATTTCACCAGTTTTGGTACAAATAATCCAATCTTTTCAATAAACATTAAATTTTATTATGACCTCAGATTCCAAGTTATCATTTTTTACCCTCCGGAAATTTGTAACTCGAATACCAAACTTCCCTGGTTTAGACACCCAAACATACAAAGCTTAAGAAGAATTCTTAGTTGTTGGCAGTCTTCATTTACAGTTCTCTGAGAGACTGTAAGACAAGGAAGGAATACAGGCTCTATTTCAAGCAGCCTGCCATATGTTACATTTCATAAAGATCCTCTAAATTACTCCATTACACTACTAAAGCATCAGCTTGTTTGTCATGCACGCAGTACAAGTAGAAAAGATAAACAAATATTACCATAATATTAACATCTGTCTTTAAATGCGCTGTCACTGTAATCACTTGCTGTTTTCAACTCTTTTAATTTCAGGCGCGGGATTGCACTCCATTTCAAGTTGCTTTCAACCTGGGCTAACTGTGTTTTGTTTCAGTATCACAAATTGCCATCCTAATTCTTATTTAGGTCTCAACAACACAAATGTGTGTCTCAATTGCTCCAAAATTTAAATGTACGCACACCCGGGTTAACCACCCCCCAAAGCTGCGTACCATGTGTAACTCCTGGTCTCACAATCGCCCTCACTCAAAAAAAAAGTAACTTTTTTTGCTTTATAACTTTCTTTTACAACATTATATGACAAAACTTTAAATTTATACTTGTTTATTTTAATTCATTTCTTAACTAATCATCTTATAAATTGACTTAGCATTTATATAAACTCTTTTAACATTTTTTTGTAATCGGCTTTGCTTTCATCATGAAAACGCTGGCTTTCTGAAACCTGAACTACCGAGTGAGCACCTCAGAGGCTGGCCTTGGCTTTCTGAACCTGCTACCAAGGGGAGCACCTCAGGAGCGGCCTTGGCTTTTCTGGAACCTGAACCTACCAAGGGAGCCGCACCTCAGAGAGTCTGGCCTTATCCGCTTCTCACCACCATCCGCCACATGGAGTTGACCTACATTTAGAAAACAAAACTTCTAAAACTTTCTATTCCTATGTTACTGGGGGTAGGAGGTCTATAATTGTTACTGTAGTATTCTAGCTTATCAAATACGACACGAGGTAGCGCCAGGCTCTGCCATGGGTAAGGTAGCGTACTCTTGTAGTTCATCTCTCAAAATCCAGCATTTATTGATGAACCGTTCATAGCCACGCCAGTTGCAGTACCTGGCGTTGGGCTAGTAAGGCTGGTCTACTGGGTGGAGTTCTGACCAGTGGGGAAGTCGGGTGTGGAAAAATGGAGGTTACCCCTGGAGTGGGGTGGTCATCTGGCTTGGTTGTGAGGCTCTTAACCTTGCTGGGGGTGGCGGCCCAGGGCTGAACCTGCCATCCCTCCTGGGCGCTCTCATGAGCAGGCTGTAAAGCAACAAAGGAAAGCAGTGTAGCTCTTCCATGTCTGAAATCTCTGGATCAGCACCACCTGGGCTCTCCGGATTGAGAACACTTTGCAAAAACAGGGAAAGTGGATCTCACTTGAGCTGGGCTTAACAGAGTAGCCGGTTCTGCTGGGTGGAGTTCTGATGAGGGGAAGTCCGGTGTGGCGGGCCAGGGCTGGAACTTGCCATCCCTCTCCAGGGCATTCTGAGCGGCCGGGCACAGGGGAGAGCCAGAGGCTCTGCCCCCAAAAAAGCAAAAAAAAAAAATATGGCACCTTCTGACCAAACACTCTTGATTTGCATGGAATAATAACCCCCACCCCCCTACATATAGCTTAAGCAATCCCTTGGGAAAGAGGTGGGATAAAACACCTTTGCCAACTTCCTTAAACTCCAAAACAATTATAAGACCTCATTCCCCCTGATTGCTGAAATAGTTTGAGGCTCTTTATAGTCCTGGAGCAAGCAGGTGCGCCCCCGTGGGCTCTACTTGCATGTAGCCGAGTAACCTATAGGAGATAAAAAACGTTGAAAAAGCCTGGCTGCCCTTTGTATAAATCCGATGATGAACAGGAAGCCGACGTGACAGTGATTCCTATGTTATTGTATGTGTCTGTGTATCTGCTATAACCATGTATCACAATTGAGATTGGGGTCAGAGATTTGGTAAATCTTTTTTCCAGTGTCTCCATGTCAGGATGGAGGCATAAAGGGCTAACTGATGAGTAAGAGTAAAGACATGTGTTCCCTAGTTTTCCTTCCGTGTTGGTGTCAGTTCTTTTCCTTACAGCACACACCAACAACTGGTGCACACTCATGTTTTACTTTTCCATAGTGGGACTCCTTTCCTAGAAATCAGTATAGTTTATTATTGTTAATATACAAAAATATAGTATGTCAGCATTATAAAACTCCATATATGCAGTACATGTGTATTAGTTCATTATTTTAATACATTAATTGGCTCTGTCAGTAATAAATACTTCACATAGTATTAGGATCTTGAAAAGGAGCTTGGCATGCAGGAGGTGATGTCAGTGGTGGAATCTACCACAAGTGTGTAAGTCAGAGGTAAGGCAGGACAGGGAGGGAACAAGTGCTAATAATCATTGGAAATGCTAGTTAAAGCAAGCCTAGAACTACATTGAAGATAGGTAAAGAGTACTTAAATGATAACATCGAAATGTGCTGTGTTGCAATCCACAATGTGAGAGAAGGGTGGGGGAAAATGAGAAAGTAGAGAGAGAGAGAGAGAGAGAGAGAGAGAGAGAGAATGTCTGTATGCCTGCCATAGAGGCAAGCAAAGGGAGGGGGGAGGAAATATTTAGGACTTGATGGGGAGAGAGAGAGAGAGAGAAAGAGAAAGAGAGAAGAGGTAAAATGCCTTGCCAAAGAGGCAAGCTAGTAATGAAGTGGGAGGGAATCAGGGACATTGGTGCCTGGGAATGGGCACTGGTGGGAGGGGATGGGTGCTGGAACCTTTGTATGACTCGAAACCAATACGCCAACATCGTTAGACCCCGTGGTTATATTTCCCACGGTGGTATAATAATAACAAAAAGTTGGGGGTTGTACTAATATTACTGATTGTTCAAGGCGCATTCTCCAAGATGACGGGTGGAAATAAAGGAGTAGGGTTTTCCGGTTTGAGTTTTTTACATTTATGATGTCTTAGCTGTCAAACTGTCACTTTAGCACAGGGAACAAGGAGGGAAGATGAAGCGAAGATGGAGTACTCTTTTCAGGGGGTAGGGAGGCCTGCAGTGAGGCCGCAGACAGCTTAACGGGATCCCTGAAGTACACTACAGATCACACCCTAGACCTGAGAACACAGAGCCAAAACATATGCTTCTTAAATTTATTACTCCATCTACATTTTCCTCTTTAACCATCCCCTCCCCTAAAGTTTCCTATACACTAAGGGACATTGTCAATCCCACATCCCTTATCCCCCTTACCCCTGCCTTACTTCATACCATTTGGACCAACCCTGTAGTCAACTCTCCTGTAATAGATTTTGCTGCTCATCCAGTTTTCAACAGCCTCAGTCATACAAGCCTCTTCAGTTACAGGAGTAGGCAGGAATGACCAGAACCAAAAAACTAGACCAACCAATTAGGATGTGACTGGAACCGAGTGTTAACAACATCAAAAGCAGAAGTAAATCCTAGAGCAGTCAATAGAAACCAAGCACGAAGAAGGGGAATGTGTTGGAAAAGAGAGGTGGAAATCTCAGCAGGAGGAGACAGATGGCAGCATCAGAGAGACCCTGCAAATGAAGGGGCAGGTGCCCTAGCAGACACACAGAGCTCAGTGGTAGCAGTTGCACAGCACAAAAAACAGAAAAGGTTCACAAAAGCGTGAGCATAGCCTCACCCCATCCCATGTCTAAGTGATTTAAAGTTCCTCTCTGCCTTGGACCCGGTTATTTTGGCTGATCCAGGGAAATGAATATAGGTTCCCAGAGGAAGTAGGATTGGAGAACAAGAGCCTAGCGGTTCAAAGAAAAAAAAAAAAAATTCCTCTGGATTCCATTTGAAGAGGCACAATGTTAAAATTAGAAAAGTTGGAAGTCTTCCAGATTAAGGATGATTGTAACCACTGGATGGAGGACTTGGCAGAAGTGTTAGAGGCACCAGCCAGGCATGGCAGGATTTTATACTTGTGCAGAGAAGAATGAAGTCAGCAGAGCAGGGCTTTGAATCAAACCTTAGATTTAAATGCTGACTTTGCCACTGGCTGGAATGTGATGGTGATGCAAATGATCTCACCTCCCTAAGCCCCAGTTTCCTTATCTGTCGCTACCTTTTAAGTGGTAATGAGGATTATGTAATATGTGAGTGACCTAAATTTAGTAAGGTGTTTACACTTATCCTTAAAGGGGAAATGAAGAGAGACTGAGCCTCTTTCCCACAAGTAGTTGGGAATTTTGTTTCCCCTAGCAAATTCCTTGGAGTCTTAGGCTGGGAAAGCGAAAGGGAACAAAGCCTTCTACCGCGTCCTCAAGACGTTTATGGATCATCTTGTCATTGCAGGCAGGCTATTCTTGCTCTTGTAAGCTCACAACCTTCAGGGAAGGATTGCTTCTTCCTGCAAAACCATTCAAGCCAATAGTAGCTGCTTTGACTGAAGTCTCAGAGAATTTGTTGGGATATTTCACAGCACCAGGTCTACCTCTAGCTTAAAAATAAATTTCAGGACTCTCTCAACTTACTTTCTTGATCTCATACATCCTGGTAGCCTGTCCCTGAATGCCTCCATATTCAGTGACCCTCACCCCTTCTGCTGTTCTCCCTGCTTACACGAAAACATCTCAACGCTAGTAATTCCTCAAGCAGGAGATAACACATATCCTTGTTTCAGTTGAGAGTCTCCTTTCAAATGTCCTAGGGGTCTCAACTGTCACACCCACATCTTTTCAGAGAAATGCAAAGACAAATTTGGCAAGGAAGCTCCTGGGTTGAATAAGATGTAGCTTAAGATGAAGACAGCTAGTTTTCAAAAGACTACCGAAGATTACTCGTCGAATGGCAAGTCAGTTTATCAGGATATCAAACTTTCTACTTTGAAACTTTTTACTTCCAAGGTGCCGAATTTGGGACTGGGCTTAGTTTGCAGAGGAATTTAGGTGCCTAGGGGCACGTTGAAAATGGGGGAGGAGAGAGTGTAAGGAAATAAGGAGAGCTGACAGCTGGAGTTTAGGTGCCAGGTAGTGCGCAAGTCCTCAGTACCAGGTCCCTTCAGGCCCATCAGTCCTTCAAAAGAGCCGTGGCACCCTCAACTGTACCTTCCCGGGAGTAACAGGTAGATGGAGCAGGGGCCCCCATGGGGTGGAGGTGGGGGCTGCTCCGTAACCAGACTCTGCCAGAAGATTTAAGCCAAGTAATCACTAAACGGGGAAAAACAGTTCCAGCAAAAACAAGCACTTACTAGTGGTTTGTTAGTGACTTGAGACCTACAATTATTACAGTAACGTGTGTTTTAAAACATCTAGTTTCCCAAAAAATATTTGCTGAGACCAGAAAAGAACAGGAAAGATGATTCATATAATAGGAAAAAAGCAAACAATAAAAATTGCTGTTGGCAATGATTGTCTCCGGTTCTAATGGAAAGGATATAAAAGTATTCATTTATATATATAATATACATATTTACATATTTTCAGCACTAAAGAGCATGACTAAAGAAATGAAGGAAGCTGTGATGACAAATTACTATTAAATAGACAATAGCAATGAAATATAAATTAAAGAAAGAGACAAATGACTATTCTAGACTCTAAATTTTTTTTGTTATGTACAGAAATGCGTTTTTATGGTAGCAACAATAATTTGGAAAAATAGATAGACCCCAACTGAGACAAAGGAATGAATATAGAAAATAGCATTAATACATTTAAAAATATGACAGGAAGGAAAATTAAAAGAAGAAAAAGGAATGAGGAGAGGTTTGGTAGAAGGAAAGGAAGGAGAGGAAAGGAAGGAGAGAGGAAGAAGAAGGGAGGGGGAGGGAGAGAGAAGGGGAGGGAGGGAAGAAGAAGGAACACAGGAAGGCAGGAAGGCAGGAAGACAGGAAGGCAGGGAGGGAGGTAGGAGGCAGGAAGGGGAAGGAGGAGAGAAGGAAGGCAGGAAGAAAGAAGGAAGGCAGGCAGGAAGAAAGGAGGAGGGAGGAGGGAAGGAAGGAGAGGAAGAAAGGCAGAAGGAAGAAAGGAAGGAAAGGAAAGAAAGGAAGGAAGGAAAGAAGGGAAGGAAGGAAGGAAGGAAGGAAAGGAAAAGGAAGGAAGAAGGAAGGAAGAGGGAAGGCAAAAGGCAGGAAGGAAGGAGGCAGGAAGGAAGGAGGAAGGAAGGAGGAAGGAAGCAGGAAGAAGGAAGGAAGCAGGAAGGAAGGAAGGAAGGGAGAGATGGATGGAAGGATGGAAAGGAAGATGGATGGAAGGATGGAAAGGAAGATGGATGGAAAGGATGGAAAGGAAGAAGGAGGAGGGGAAGGAAGAATGGAAGTATAGAAGGAAGGAAGGAAGGAAGAAGCAAGCAAGGAAGAAGGAGGGGAAGGAAGAAGAAAGGAAGATGAATGGAAAGATGGAAAGCAAGAAGAAGATGGATGGAAGGATGGAAAGAAGAAAGAGGGAAAGGAAGGATGGAAGTACAGAAGGGAGGGAGAAGCAAGGAAGGAAGGAAGAAGGAAGGGAAGGAGAGAAGGAGGGAGGGAGGGAGAGAGGAGGGGGAAGGAAGGAGGAAGGAAGGAAGAGAAAGGAAGGAACGAGCACGGCGAGCGAGCGACTGACGAATGAACAAGCGAAGGAGGGAAAAAAAGTGGTCTGGGGAAAACTAGTATAGGGTTAATATTCATGCCTTACATGTGTTTGGCCATAATTGCAATCCCTATCACCACAGGGCCCATCTCAATACACTAACCCCACCCCCCACACTGCATGGTACAGAATATGGAAGCTCATGTAATCCAAGCGCTACAGGGGCAGAAGAAACAATCATGCTCTGTTCTTATCATTAAACAGCATGTGCCTTGTTTTGACAAATCACCAGGATGGGTTACAGAGACTCCCAAGCAATATACTTCCCCCAATGGAAAAAAATATTGAAAAAGGAAATAAAAAAAGTGATCTTTTTTTTTTTTTTTTAACTAAAAAGATGTTATAAGAGACTAACTTTGTACCTTAATAATAAACATATAATTTCTGCAGGCAAGGATTAAACAATTACCCTAGAACTGTCCATAGACTTAAAGGACATTACATACATTGGGATTTAATGTTTAAATTTCAGAAAAAGATGTCAGATCATGAATATTTTGCCTCTGACACCATTACAGGCAGTACTTTTTGCAAGAATGAAAAGAACAGAATTTAACTATGTAATTAGAAGTTGATCAGAGTTGAAACAATAATTTTATTGTTATATAATACATAAACAATGTTAGTGATAAAAAGTTACATAGAGTAAAGAGAACATTTGAAAAGAGCGTTGTATTGCTTGCATCCAATTATCATATCTCTTCATCTCTAAGCTATGCAACAGATGTTAGTTTCTTCCTTTTTCTTTATCTCTCAGAGTGTGAAGATAAAAATGTGATTGAAACGTACTTGAAGTTGTATTCCTGCATCCTCATTTATCTTAATCTTGCAATACTTTGAACTTTGAACATTCACAGAAATCATAATCTTGCTTTATAAATATGGCTGATTAATAGCTACTATTTTTCTGTTATTCAGATTTAAGGCCATGAACCATAATGCATTAAACTTCTTATTCTTTTATTTGTAATTATAAAAATTACTGCAAAATTATATCATTTTAGGACTTGACAGGCATCACAAAATAATTGGGCATCAATAATCAAAAATAGCACAGTCCACATAATTTGAGAGTCTTAATTGACTGGAAGGAAAAGGTATGATTTTCAAGAGACATGTTTTCTGCTAAAACTAACAGTGGTTCCAAATGTTTTAGAAAACTTTTGCAGAGCATATAATAAAATACAATGAATCAAACTAGAAATATCAGACTCATTTCAATAAGTAGCTCATTCTTAAGAAGTCACACTCACCACTTGGTATTTTGAATCCTCTACATGAATACTGAAAAAGAAACACTTAACATGCCCTGATGAATACAAGCAATTATAACGCACAAAAGAAATCATTAATGCATCAAGACAACAGAAGAGTATGGACTATTGTAATTAAGGCTTTCGCTGTAATTATCTTCCATTTGAAATTTTCTTAATGTAAAAAATGAAAGCAAATCGAATTCACTTAATTAGTTGGCACATTTAAGACCAATATTTTTACTTTGTTCCTAATAACCTTAACTATAGAAATAACTACCAAATATAACACCATTTTGAGCCTTTTACAATAACTATATCATAAAAATGTTTATTTCTTCCCTGATGCCTATGTCCGCAAACTCCTGCAGACAAAATTTTCAAGATTATGTTATAGTACTAAAAGAAAACAAATATTAAGGAAGCACTGTGCAACTACAGTTAGAAGAAAGGAATTGCAAAAGCGAGGGAAGGGAAATAAAGCAGGCACAGTGAGAGGAGAGAAAGAGTGGAGATTGAGGAAAGAAAGATAATAATGAGAGGGTGAAGGAGGGAATGAAAGGAAGGGAGAGAAGGGAATTAGGGAGAGGAGACAAGAAATTTGATTTGTGAAAGAAGCAATAGGAAAAAGAGGTGAAAGTAAGGAGGAAAGGAGATTAAAACAAAGAAGGAATCAGAAAAGAAGAATAAAAGATGGATGAAATCAAGGGTAAGAACACACAAAGATGCCTCTGAAAAACTATATCAATGTATTACAGGTAAGATTTCAAAAAAAAACAGAACTACTATCTGTGTAGCAATGACTTTATTTAAATCATCCTTCTTTCTCCTGGAGAAAAGAAAAACAGAGAGAGAAGAAATTTATGTTTTTTAATTCTCTAAAATAGATAATTCTCCATGCTTCCCTAGCTGTCGGGGGCTCCGCGCGGGGTCCCGACAGTGCCGAGAAGCGAGTTCCCTTCTACCTCCGAAGCCGGCGAGGAATGGATGAAAACTCAGGAATCCGATGCAGTTTTAAAGGCTTTACCTATCACAGGTTCAGGCACCTACAAATCAGCAAAAGGAAAAGCCCGGTGCTTAGGATTCCAGGCTAGAACCCCAGGCCACGTGTAGGCCAAGATGGCGGCCACCACGTGTAAAGGCCTTGTAAAAGGAGAAGACAAGACTTCCAAGAAGGGTGAGCGCTCACAAGGAGAGAGCCCACAGAAAAAGCGCGCGAGAGAGGAAACAGGCTAGTTTTATACCCCTGCAACTCAGACCTTCCTCCCACTGTTATGGAAAGCAGGGAGGGTCAAATGCCCTTAGGTAATCCCTCCCTGCACCTCACCTAAGCCCTTTAGTATGCTAATGTTTTGAGCCAAGATCTGCCTGGAAATGCCTTTATAGGGTAGAGAAGGGGGTTTCTGAGATGGCATGTCTCTGTACCAAAGACTAATACTAATGCCAGTTAAATATTTCTCAAGCCTTCACAAGTCTCTTCTACTTCATTGTAGTTTTGTATTTTAGTTGCCTTTGAGTATATCAGGGAGCCATGCTTGTTTTGCTTGGAAGCAAACAGCATTTCTCTCTGGTCTAATTACTTAGGGGTCCCTACGTGGCCAGGCTAATATGCTGGTAAGATCTAGCTAGTCCCACGATGATTGTGGTAGCATGGGAGGAATATTTATACCAGCTAGTACAGCATACATGGTCAGATAAACTGCCACATTTAGACTACCCCCTTATCTACGAAGTGATTTGCAGGCGGCAATTCAGAGCAGATGCAGCGGCCCCTTAGGGGTCCCTGCAACAC
>JAJIBD010026493.1:0-30932 GCA_021461705.1 Cryptotis parvus
TGTGTCGGTGCGCCCGCCGGGTCCCCGACAGTGCCAGGAAGCGCAGTTCCCTTCTACCTCCGGCCGGCAAGGAATGGATGAAAACCTCAGGAATCCGATGCAGTTTTAAAAGGCTTTACTTATCACAGGTTCAGGCATACAAATCAGCAAAAGGAAAAGCCCGGCGCTTAGGATTCTAGGCTGGAACCCCAGCCACGTGTAGGCCAAGATGGCGACCCACCACGTGTAAAGGTTTTGTAAAAGGAGAAAAAAGGCTTCCAAGGGAATGAGCCCTCACAAGGAGAGATCCCACAAAGAAGAAGAAGACCGGAGAGCGGGAACCGGCTAGTTTATATCCCTGCAGCTCAGACCTTCCTCCCACTGTTATGGAAAGCAGGGAGGGTCCAATGCCCTTAGGTAATCTCTCCCTGCACCTCACCTAGGGCCTTTACTGTGCTAATGTTTTGAGCCGAAATCTGCCTGGGAATGCCTTTGTAGTGTAGAGAAAGGGGTTTCTGAGATGGCATGTCTCTGTACCAAAGACTAATGCCAGTTAAATATTTCTCCAATCCTTCACAAGTCTCTTCTACTTCATTGTAGTTTTATATTTTAGTTGCCTTTGAGTATATCAGGGAGCCATGCTTGTTTGCTTGGAAGCAAACAGCATTTCTCTCTGGTCTAATTACTTAGGGGTCCAGCGTGGCCAGGCTAATATGCTGGTAAGATCTAGCTAGTCCCGATGATTGTGGTAGCATGGGAGAATATTTATACTAGCTAGTACAGCATACATGGTCGGATAAACTGCCACATTTAGACTACCCCCTTATCTACGGAGTGATTTGCGGAGGCACTCCAGAGCAGATGCAGCGGCCCTTAGGAGTCCTGCAACACTCTTGTCCCACATCCAGGCCAGCACTGATCTGTTTTTGCTTTGCTTTTGTGTATGTGTACAGTCTCAGGGGTGTAAGGTGATATTACTATTACTTTGATTTGCATTTCCTTGATTATCACTTGATCACTTGACATCCCGTTATTCGTTGATTTGCTCAAGCGGGTGCCAATAACATTTCCATTGGACCCTATCACGTGCCAGTGTAGCCCAACGGCATCTGGTTGCTTCAGGAATATGAAGAGCCTCAAACCATTCGCTCAGGGTCTTTTTGCTTTTTTTTTTTGGGGGTCACACCCTGCAATGCTCAGGGGTCACTCATGGCTCTGCACTCAGGAATTACCTCCTGGCGGTGCTCGGGGACCATATGGGATGCCGGGATCGAACCCAGGCCCCCACAGGCCAGCCAAGCAAAGGCAACGCCCTACCAGCTGGGCTATTGCACGGGCCCAACGGAAGCTCTTTTTTTTTTTTTGCTTTTTTGGGGGTTTCTCCTGGCTCTGCACTCAGGAATTACTCCCTGTGCTTGGGCGACCATATAGGATGCCGGGGATCGAACCCGGGCCAGCACAGGCAGGCCACATGCAAGGCAAACTTCCCTACCCGCTGGGCTATCGCTCCAGCCCCTCGTTCAGGGTCTTGACAAAGAGTCTGACCATCTTGTAGGTGGGCGGCCATGTAATCTTTTGACATCCTGTGGGATCCAGTCGGTAACGGCTCTAGTCCAGCGGTCGTCTCCAAATTGCATTACATGTCCAGCCCATCTGGTTTTCGATGCCTTGGCAAACAAGACAGTGTCCCTGATTCTGAAACAGCAATGGAGGTCAGAGCTCCGGATTCCTTCTTTCACTTGAGTGAGGCATGATGATAAGATTGCAATAATGAAAATGATGACTATTAAAAAAAGATACCCCACAAAGAAAATAGCAAGAAAATATTTGTCTATTACTCATCTGAAAAGGGTTCATGTTTAAGACAGAACATGAGTAAAACTGATTAATGAAATGCAACCCCATCAAAAAATGGGTGGAACAAATGAAAATATTACTTAAAGACAAATGGTCCATATTGTATATGACAGCAGTGTTCTTAATCACTTATCATCTCTCTCCTCTCGACTTTTTTTTTTTGCTTTTTTTGGGTCACACCCGACAATGCTCAGGGGTTTCTCCTGGCTCTGCACTCAGGAATTACCCCTGGCGGTGCTCGGGGGACCATATGGGATGCCGGGATCAAACCCAGGCCGGCACAGGCAGGCCGCTTGCAAGGAAAAACACTCTACCTGTTGGGCTATCTCTCTGGCCTCTTATTTTTAAAAAACATAATCCCTTCTAATTCTATCTGTGAAATCATTAGTCAAAATGATGGACAAATGTACATCTTTGGAAAACTGAAAGGTTGTTTTCCAAGTGCAACATTTTATAACCCTTCCAATATGCTTGTACACAAGTATTCTACTTTCTTGCCCACATTTAATATTGTTAGCGTCCCAATTTTAGCCATTCTAATAGGGGTGTGATGATGTATTATCTCATTGTAGGAGAACTTACAATGAGATAACTTGTTCCCTGCCAAAGGGATCCTTTTGAGGGGAACAAAATTTTTTCTAAAAATCATGGTGGAGAAAGACCACTTGTCTTACATATGCCAATCTGGTTTCAACTCTCAGTATGTCATATGGGCCTCCTTCCACTCACCCCCTATAAGGAGAGATTCCTGAGCACAGAACCAGGAATAAGCCCTGAACACCGCTGGGTATGGTCTTCAAAAACAAAAAACACAATTTATTTTTCCTAAAATTGAAATAATGCACAAATGAACAAACTTAAATAGATGGTTTATCACAGTTTATAGAAAATGCAAAGGTAAATTCCAAAGCCTTAAACCAAACTCAATTACAGTCTAACAATGAGGAACACAACATAAGATGTAGCAGTGAGCCTCACTTTTTCCCACAGTGCAAAGTTTCACAGTTTCAGATTAGAGGGCCTCTTTTTTTAAGTACATTTTTCCTTTAATATGTTAATGCAGTTGTCTCAGAGTGGTGTGTTTTTGCTGAAAACTCTATTCTTCACCTTTTATTACTTTTGTACTTTTGCTGAAAATTAGATTTCCTTTACATAGGTCATTTTCTAAACTTTTTTTCTATTCTCTTTTTATTATGAAAGTATACAAATTAAGACAGTATGATATAAAATTGTGTGACAGGTATAATAGACTCATATCATAGGGCAGAGCTGCTACCGGTTCTCCCTGTGCCCAGTTGATCATGAGGTGCCCAGGAGGGAAGGCAGGTTCTAGTGTGGCCCACCATCCCAGCAGAGCCTTGCAAGAAGCCAGAGGAATCCCCACACCATGAGGGTCGCCATTTTCAACATCCGAACTCCTCAGCTAGTCAGAGCTCCACCCAGCAGAAAAGCTGATATTTCCCCATCTCATTTCATCAATAAATGCACGAGATGAGAGGCTACTACAAGAGTATCCCACCTGCATGGCAGAGCCTGGCAAGCTACCCGTAATATTTGATATGACAAAATCCAGTAACAATTATAGAGCTCATTCCCATGACCTGAAGGAATGGTCTGAGGCTCTACATGTTTCTGGAGTAAGCAGATGCCCTTGGGCTACACTAGCATGTGACAGAATGCATGGAGAGATTACTGGTGCCTGCTCGAGCAAATAGATGAACAATGGGGAAGACAAGAGATACAAGTGAATATAAAATTATATTTTTAATTAATCTGATTTTACAATGAATTTCTTAAAGAAGCATCGCTTGTAGGTAGTTGTGACAGGACTGAAAATTTTGAGAATGTTCATGAATGTTTTCAAATAAATCATAAAAGTCAGTACAATGGAATATTGCAAAAAAAATGAGTTAGAAGGAAAGCCTGGACAGTTGTCCATTTATACTATGTAAAGTAGGAAAAAGGCAAATTTACAGATTGAGTAAATGTAATATAATTATTGACTTCTTTTATTGATGTAAATTTACCATATGATATTGAATTATTTTAGGCATGCAGCAATAAATCAATATTTACATTATTTGGGAAGTGATCATCATAATAAATTTATTAACAGTATCACTATACATAGTTACAAAAACTTTTCTTGAAATGAGATATTTTAACATATCCTTCCTTAGAAACTTTTTTTTCTTCATGGAATTCTATTAGTAGGAAAGGGTATCTATGGCACCTTTCCAAAAGAGGGGGGAACTGGACGTATAAATTATAAATTATACTCAGTGTAATGAAAGTCACAGACAAGTATTAAAATAGAAAAGAGAAGGAAAAAAAGAACCTTTTACATATGTATAGTGCATTATTAATATAGTCACCAGCCTGCATATTCGATTAATAACTCAAAAATGTGTACCTGTTTATCCTTTTTTGTCCATTTCATCTACCCTTCTGTTCCCAGAATTCATCAGTCATTTATCTCTGAATGTTTTTATTGTGTAAAGATGTCAATTATATGTTTATGAGTGAATAACATTTATTTATATGTATAAGGACAATTATATATGACATATGTAAATAAAACCACATTTTATTTATTATTTAGCCTTCTGTGGACTTTTAGATTGTTTCTATATCTTGGTAAATAATATTGCAAATAATGTTCCAATGAACAGAGGGTGTGCATAACTTGTTGAATTAGTGCTTTTATTTTATTGCTAAGATGATCTGGTTTCAAATTTTATTTTTCTGTGCTCATGTGAACCCAGAAGAATGCATTAGTTATCTACCAGAAATTTCTTTTATCACAAAATGCTCTCGTGAAACACTGATTATGCTAACTCCTGTTCTCTTCACTATATGCAATTTTCCAGATATTTTCTAGAACCTGCAATATGTTTCCTTCCTTTCCAAATCAAATCATTCTTTAGCCTCCTGGCTTCTTCCAGTTCTCTCCTTCCACTCTTCCAATAGACCCTTGAAAGCTAAGCAAGAATATACAGGCTGGAAATATATAAATATATAACTAAGCAGAAATAATTTTTCTCTGTCACAAAGGGAAATTCCAAGAATGGCAGTGGGGAGTTTATAAGATGAGCCAGCTGTTCTTGGGTGGCCATTTTTATTTAAGGGACATGCTTACAAAAATTAAATATACATGCTTTGGGAACTGTTTTGTAATGAATTTTCTTTGACTAAGGATCACAAAATTTTTAAGGTCATATACTTCTCAATACTGAGAGTTTAGAAATAGACCAGTGAACTTATATCAAGAATGCAGAAGAGTAAATATGTGCTCTGGGTAAGAGGCAGATGTCATTAAACTCATGGTGTTATGTAACACCAAGTATAGATGTGTTGAGAACCAAACACTCATGAGGCATTAGTAATTTTACTGAGTAGTTTTCAAATAATATTCCATAAGTTTCCAGCATTGCCAAGTAAGCCAAGAACATTGCTGACTTGTTTGCCTCAAAATCATCCTCACGAGAACCTTAATGCACAAAATTCTTTAGTAAATTTCATCTCCAGAAATTAAATTTTCATCTCCAGAAATTAAATTAAACGTTCTCCACTGATCTACACTTGCATATAAACACAATGTCTTTTTTGTGATTTAAGCAGCATTGCACACTTCATTGGCTCATTGTTCTGTGGGAACCTTTCCTTTGCTCATGCTAATAGCCACATGCCCTATTTCAGAATTCTGTAATACGTAGCAATAAATATGACTTTGGCACAACTTAGACTGTTGAACTCATGTCTACCCATATCAAATAATTTTTATTCACTTAAGCCTGCTTGTCTAAACATAGCAGTTCAATTGCAAAGTAATCCAGATTTCAAGGGTCCAGTTCTCTAAAATATATCTGTATACATGTACATATATCTACCACTCTTGTTAGACGCAGAAGGTATTCTGACATTCTTGACCTTTGATAAGTTCAAAAGGGGAGTATCCACCCTACTTCCCTAGATAAGTCACCCAGGTAGAATAAAGAGGAAGAACCTTAGGGCTTTTCCAGGGTGCCTCTGGTTCAGTAGATACTGACTGAAAATTAGGGCAAATGCCAACCTTAAGATATCATAAGCTGTTTATTTTCCAAAGGGAGAGCAATGAAGATGGGAAGGCCGGGAGGGCGCACCTGTGAATGTGATTACTACGGTGGCAGGCTTCCAGAGACACCAGCCTTAACTCTGTTAAAATCAAGACTCTTCCTAAATTGCTATTAAGAAATATTTTCAACAACCTCATTTTTTATTAGCCCTTTGTGCCCATTATAGCTTTGAGTTGCTAGTTTGTTAGTGCATTAACATAAATAAGGTTCTAAAAATGTCTCACGTGAGGAGTTGCAGGGCTAGTATGTTATTTAGACCATATAAAAAGCCCACGTAAAGGACTTCCCTTGTAATGGGACCCTTTTATATTAAATTTAACTGTCATATAAACATACACATATAAAATACAGTTTCTGGGCTATAAAAAACCACCATTTCTAATATTACTGTTGGCTTTCATATACATAGAACTCAGTTCATGAAGTGCTCTTTAATCCATTTATGTGAAGTGTGATTTTTAACCAGCAGAGAGCACATAAAATGCATTATTCCTAAACAGTCAGCCATTATAATGAAAAATGTAGTGAAAGTTATAGATATCAATGTTTTGAGTAGATTTGACCAATTGCAATTCATTTTAACACCGTGCACAATTCTACAAGCCAGATGAGTTTGCAAAAAGAACTATTGATTTAACAAGCAATATAAAATAAATAATTTTGTCTGCCAAGGTGGCAAGCTTGGGGTGGGGTAGGTTTGGAACTGGAAACAACTGTGAAGGGAAGGTCACACTGGTGGTGGAATTGGTACTGGAACATCAAATACCTGAAACATCTGCATTATGAACAGTTTTGCAAACTATTGTGTTTAAATAAAAAAATTTAAAAACCCTAAAAAAAAACAAGAACTATTGGTGATTCTAGTAATATCATTCATGATATGGATATACAAGTCATAAAGTTTTAATTAGGAATAAATAATATAATATTATTATAATAATTCATTATAATCACTTGATCAAAAAATTATAATAATTCATTATTATTATAATAATTTAAATAAATAATAACATCTGTCATTCAGTGATCACCTGGAAGTATTGTAGTAACAATGTTCATTTATTTTACAGGTTAAGAAAAAAAGACTTCAGTAACTGGCTGTGAGTTCTCTAGCTTTATAAAATTGCATAAAATTTTATTTCACTGTGCCTCAGTTTTACTATGTGATAAATAGAAATTTACCAGCATCATTTTAAGTCAAAAAATATGTATCTCCCAAAACATTGCTAACCTTGTGCCACCAAAAGTGAATAAATTGCTTCATATGTTGGAGATTGTTAGAAATCATAAATGTCAAATTTGCAATAGGTAGAAAATCCTATGCTATTAGTATATAGCATTACTCTATATCAGATTATTGCCAGTTATTTTTATGTACTCAACTGCTGTAAAAGTTGAAAAACTAGAAGAGGTAAGAAAAGCACTAAGATGTTATCGCTGCTCTTAAGAATTTATATGGAATAAAATAAATAAATAAATAAATAAATAAATAAATAAATAAATAAATAAATAAATAAATAAATGACTTTAAAAAGAATTGACAGAAAGACACAGTAGCCAAAATCTGGAAATAACCTAAGTGTTTAAGAATAGTTGACTGGAATTTTTTAAAATATGATAAGGTATACACACAATGGAATATTACTTAGCTATAACAAAGTACAAAACCATACATTTGCTGCTACATGAGTAGATGGATGGACCTAGAGTGTCATGCTGGGTGAAGTTAGTCAGGAGTAGAACAGATCCCGAATGATCTCTCTCATCTATGAGATATGAAGAAGTACAGTAAGGGAAGAGCAAAGTGATTGATCCTGCAAACAAGTCTACAGATCTGTGCTTGCCATGGCAAGGTAATCGCAGGTCTGTTGAAGGGGGTTACTGAGACAATGGCAGAGAGAAGCAGACACTCTGATTAGTATTTGGTGCTGAACCATTGTATGCATGAAATTCTCTCATTAATAATACTGGGAATCACAGTGCCTAAAATTGAAATGAGAAGAATGTATGTGAACTCAAAAATTTATTTGAACATAAAAATAAGTTCATGAAATACTGAAATTATGATAAATATATCACTTGTTACTTGTCTTCCCATTGTTCATCAATTTGCTAGAGTGGGCAACAATAAAGTCTCCATTTGTTTGGAATGGGGTACATTATGATAAATATATATAATACTAATATTAATCTTTAAAAACATGTTGACAGTGAATTATAAAATGTTTGGGAAAGATTGAAATATTTGCAAATGGCCCTAGAACATTTAGGTCTCTATGGAACACAGCAGAAGAAAAGTGACTGAGAAAGCTCTCAATATGAACATTAACACTTGAAAACATTTTTCCCTCACTGGAAAACTTTTGGGAGAAAATCCATGAAAATATCTTTCTGATATCAAAATAGAGGACAATTTATTAAGCCACATATAAATCACATAAAGTACAAAGGAATAAAAAGGTTAAAATGTGTCTATAAAAAGTAAAAATTTTCTGGGACAGAAGACAACATAAAGAAATAGGACAAGTCCCAGAGCAGAGGAAGATATTTGCAGACATTTTAAAACTTCCTTTCCCCACAAGAAGTTTCTGGAGTTCTTCATGTATTACAGACCTAAAGACAACCCAATAAAAGGGGATGAAGGAGTTACAGAGAAAATCAGTGGGGAAAATATCAAAATTACCATTAGCAGCATATTAATTAGAATGTTTAAAATAACAGTAGGTGTTTCTGGCTACAGGTGACCAACTTTCATACAATTAAATCCTTTAAACATAAGAACACTTACTTTAAAGATTAATAAAAATCGTTTGAACTTCAGGAGCCAGTATTCCCAAATGTAAAGAAGATGAATAAGCTCAAAGTTCACTATCACTGCACTTTTGAGTTATTTTATAATCCTTTGCTCTCAATTAGGATTTAAAAAAGAGAGAAGGTGGAAATAACTAGTCACTAATAGAGTAAGAAATTCTTCAGTATTCCCAATAGCTTCAAGGACTTGGGAAACAAAGAGTAACTTTCTGGCCTCATTGTAACTGAAGATGTCCATTAAATGTGATTGTCACTTCAGACCACAGGGAAGACAATACCCTTTCAAATACAATACAATATAATAAATACAATAGCAAATTACCCCTCACTATTACTGAAAAGTGCCTGAAATGAGTTCAACCCAAGGAAAACTAGAATGAAACACTGTTGTTCTAATTTCCACCTACTCAAATCCAACATTAATCCTGATAGCCAGAATTTAGCATTCTCATGACCTCGAATTATCATTAAGCCTTTTCACTGACAATACTTGATGTCATTAAAATCCAGCAGTCGCACCAGACACTATAGCAAATTTCTTAAAGATAAAATTTGGAAAATAAAAACAGTCCAATTTAAGTAATCTAGATATTAAAGCTGTCACACCAAAAAAGATACACTTGTTTGTTTGTTTGTTTGTTTGTTTGTTTGTTTTGGCTTTTTGAGTCACACCCAGAAATGCTCAGGGTTACTTCAGGCTCTGGACTCAGAAATTATTCCTGGAAGTGCTCAGGGGATCATACAGGATGCAGGTGATTGAATCTGGGTTGGCCGCATGCAAGGCCCTGCCTACTACAGCCCCTGTCAGATACACTTTTAAAAATAATTATGGTAATATATTATTTTTATTTGATATGCATTATTAAAATCCATATCACAACAGAGACTTTCATCAAGGAATTTTAGAATTTTCTGGGCTTGTTCTCTATTTGGGTATACATCTATTATGAGTGATGGGAATTTAGCACAAAAGTGGTCAAAAAAGAAAAATGAAAAGTAAACATCTGTGGAAACTGCCAATTTATGTCAACCAAGTACAAACAATAAAACAACGGAACCAATTTGGTAAAGGTAACCGTGCTCTTACCTAGCATGAGGCCTACAGTTCCAGAGCTTTGAAGTAGATTATCTTTTGCTACAGATGCCTCTGCACCAATCTTAAACTGTCAATTGCATTTCAGAAAGTAAAATCAACTGTGTAGCTTAAAGCAAGAAGAAACTAAGAAGAATATGGCAAAACTTTTCTTTAAATGCTGAGAAACAATCACTGCCAATTTGCCAAGATACAACTCCATCAACTTTAAGATAAAAATAGATAACACCTTTCTCCCTGCGCTAACATAATTCCCAGAGATCTGGGCCCTATGAAAGCAGGATGAGAATGCTATTCGGGTCTCCCAGGGGAGAGAGAGAGATATTCAACAACAGTGCTTGATAAGTTTAAAAGAAATCAAGAAAGAGCTATGCTTGGAATATCATGCCTCACTCAAGTGAGAGAAGGAATCGGAGTTCTGACCTCCGTCGCTATTCCAGAATCAGGGACGCTGTCTCTTTTGCAAAGGCATCGAAAATCAGATGGGCTGGACATGTAATGAGATTTGGAGACAACCACTGGACTAGAGCCATTACCGACTGGATCCCACAGGATGTCAAAATATCACGTGGCCGCCCACCTACAAGATGGTCAGACTTCCTTGTCAAGACCCTGAAGGAACGGTTTGAGGCCTTCATATTCCTGAATCAACCAGATGCCATTGGGCTACATTGGCATGTGATAGGGTCCAATGGAAATGTTACTGGTGCCCGCTCGAGCAAATCGATGAATAACAGGATTCAAGTGATCAAGTGATTTCCAAATACACATAATACTACTTGGTCATTGGAAGACACATAATACATAAAAATGTCCCTCAAAAGATTGAAATCAGAATTCGCCAATTGCTGAGGGAGTGGTGAAAGGGATAGTTTATATTCAAATGTAACTGACGATAAGGAAATAGCTCTAATGGTAAAGCCCATGACTTGTATGTGCAAGACCCTTAGTTTGATCTCTGGTCCCACATGCCCCCAAATCCACCCCATGCCTACTACCACTCTGTGTAGTCAATTGGCCCCTGAATCTTTTTCTTGGACCCAATCGCTACACAGCTGGGTCCAAATGCTGAGCGATGTGAGTATATTATTGGAGTGAGCAATGTTAGGAAAAGCCAGGGGCAGTTACTACTTGAGGTAACAACTAGAAAAAACTAAATAAAATATAAATAAAATATTTATTTAATCTTTAGCAAAAACAGTAAAGTAACAAAATATTAGAAAATATTCAATAACAGTGCTTGATAAGATTAAAAGAAATCAAGAAAAGAAAAAGACCACTTAGGAAATAAACAGCAAGATGCAGATTTCAATCTAAATGTATTAGATCTTTAAAAAAATGGAGATCATCTAAATACTGTTAAAAGACAAAATTTGTAAATTGGATTTTTTAAGTTTTTAATTGAGATACCTAAATTTGTGATGCTATTGATAATGACTTATAATGCACCTAATTCCAACATGATACTTGTCATAGATTTTTTAGCCTGTCATTTAAGATTTTCAAGAGACAGAGGCTCTAGAGAGATAGAATAGGGGTTAAGATTCTCACCTTGCATGTGTTCTATCCTAATTCCGGTAAAGCATATGATTCCCTGAACCCCACCAGGAGTGATTCCTGAGCACAGCCTAGATTACCTCCCAAAAGAAAACAAATAAATAAATAAAAATAACTATAAGTGAATAGATAAATCTTCCACTTACATTCCACCAATCAGAACATAGGCATATGACTCTTTGAGATGGAAGAAACCAAGGAATGAGACCCCTATCTGGGTAATTATGTATGTACCTGAAACTCTTCTATGTTTAAAAGAGAAAAACACATTTTGGACCACAACAAGTTGCTTGTCATGGACATTTTCTGCTATTACTGTTGTTTTAAAAATGAGAAGACAGAATCAGAGGTAAGAGTATATATACAGTAAATGATAAAGTCAAAACATGTAAGCACACATGACATAGCTACGATGTGGTATACTATTTCTGTAGTGTAAAAAGTGCAAAATGTGCATTCTGTAGTCCAGCATTTAGTTAGCATTTGTGCTATAAATTAGAGACCCATATAGTATAGATTTCCTGGATAGTTTCAAGTAAATGACTGTTTCTTGGGGCTGGAGTGTTAGCACAGCAGGGAGGGCATTTACCTTACATGCAGTTGACCTGGTTTTGATTTCCAGCATCCCAGGTTGTCCCCCCCTCCCCACCCCCCAGCACTGCCAGGAGTAATTCCTGAGTGCAGATCCAGGCCAGGGAATAACCCCTGAATATTGCACTTGTGACCCAAAAAGCCAAAAAATAAATTCTTTCTTTTCTCTTAAAAAAATAAACATCTAAACTATCACTATTTTCCTATATTTTTAATTGCTTCTCAAAATAGAATGTGTAGAAAACTCATTGATTTTTCAGCTAGACATATCATTGGCCAGTAAGTATGGTGGTTTGCTCATTTGACCTATAATTAAAATTTGTATTTAATTTGCAATATTATGAGAGGATCTCTGTTTCTGTTCTATAAAGTACCCTATTATTCATGACTGTCATTCTCCGATGCTTTTAAATTTTTCCTTGAAGTATAAATTTTATAGATTCCTTGAATGTATTGACTGTATTTATACATGTCTTTGAATGTATAAATTTTATACACACCTTGAATGTATTGAATGTATTTATACATTTCCTTCAATGTATAAATTTTATTGATGCATCATTTTAACTTATCAATCTCCAGATGAAAAGTTTTATTTCTGTGAGCCAAAGAGAGAAAGCCTTAACACATTTAATTTTTGGCTTAATAAAATTTTAATTATGGAAAAGAATTATTAAAGTTTTATCACCTTTTCTTTTGTATCAAATGCTGACATAGTAAGGATAAAATTTGGAATTATTGGTGCTTAGCATTCATCTCCATCAATAAAATTTATCTCCTGAATTGTTACTTAGGTTTTTATTTGATATGCAGAAATAAAGAGGGAACAGAACTTTCTCTAATATTGACTAAAGTTACTTTATTATTTTTTACAGTTAAAGTCATCCAAAACAGTTTCCATGTCCAAACAATGAATTCTCTGCCATTTATAGATACATTGTTCTGCAAAGGAAAAACAAACCGACTTTTATAAGAGGGCATTCTTGGTTCAGAGTGCATTATAAATATGTGCTATCACTTTCAAATCCAACAACAAAAAGAGACAAGTTTTAATGGTAAGACACTAAAACTGATTTATTGATATTATGTTCCTCAAACACAGGGAGAAACTTTTATAATGTTGATAAGGTAGACATAGACTTTAGTTTGGCTACAGATACAGTTTCTTATGTAATTCAACTGCAAAAGCAATTTCTTGCCAGTTCTTTAAGTAATAGACTAAATTGATATGGATCATTAGACGTGCACTGTAGTTTTAGTAACTGACCGTCTCTTTTGAGCAGACAAACTTCTAACTTCATGAATAGGAGTCCATATAAAAAGAACATGCTTTTCCAGCCTTTGATATTTCTTACATACATAATATTTAGTGTATATGTAGTAAATTCTCAATAAATGATATATTCCAAATTAGATCCCTATTTGTTTTAACCTAAATTTCTCAAATGCAAAGCTTTTCATTTAGATAGGTAAAGGAAACCCAAATTTACCGGAGGTATCTCCCTGCTCCCTCCAGGAAAGAGAGGATCTGATGTATTGGAACTGTGATAAGAAATCTGATATCTCAAGAGATGCTCCCCAACTCTTCTTCGGACAATAGCAATTAGAGTTCTATGAATAAAAATTCAAGCCCCTACCATGGTGTGGGAGCATGTGAGAAATTATTTTAAACAGCAAGTCATTGGTTGATAAAATAGATGTGGCCTATCTCTGAAATGTTAAGTGTCCAAATTATGACTCTTCCCATGAAGCTTGGTAACTATCCTACCCTGAAGATTTACCCACCATGGAATTCTTAGCAAGTTCAAATCTTGAAATAAGTTATCTGACAGTTAGACAACCTTTTATGGGTTTGAATTTGTTTCAGTTTTTAACCGATTGTGCGTAACACTCAAAACCTGTAACTTTATGGGCTACCTGCTAACTGCATTAGAGCATTATCCCCAAGTCACCCTACACTTCCTCAAAGACAGTAAGCCCCAAACATGCTGCTTCTTTCTTAGTGAGAAAGACTGCAATAAACAGCAATTTTTTTCTTTATTTTATATGTGTTGTTTCAGTAATAGGCTTCCAAAAGTTCTTAGTTCATTTCTTCTCCTCTATCACTTGTGAAGATACAAGTGTTCATAAAATTTAAGGAATTTATGAAGTCTTCTTGAAGTAAATTAGTTCCGATACAAAAGACACTGAAGAACTGATCACAGCCAGGCTCATCAAGACCCACCTTGCAGCAGTCTTTTTCAAGTCCGGCCCAGGTATGCTGATCCAGAGACTCACAGACATGGGGCAGAGCTGCTACTGGCTCTCCCTGTGCCCAGATGATCACAAGGTGCCTGGGAAGGTTGGCAGGTTTTATCCCTGGCCTGCCACCCCAGCAGAACTTCACAAGAAGCCAGATGACAACCCCCCCCCCACACACACACACACAAACTCCATGAGGGCTGCCATTTTCCAATCGGACTCCCCTCTCGTCAGAACTTCACCCAGCAGAAGAGCTGATCACAGCCCAGCTCATCGAAACTCACCCTGGAGCAGTCTTTTTTCAAGTCCGCCCAGGTATGCTAATCCAGAAACTCACAGACATGGGGCAGAGCTGCTACTGGCTCTTTCTGTGCTCAGCCAATCACGAGGTGCCCAGGAGGGTTGGTGGGTTCCTAGTCCTGGCCCGCCACCCCAGCAGAGCCTTGTGAGAAGCCAGGCGACCCCCCCACTCCATGATGGCCACCATTTTTCCACATACAAACTCCCCTCTCATCAGAACTCCACCCAGCAGAAGAGCTGGTCACAGCCCGGCTTGGCAGAAGCTTGCGGCCGCAGTGGTTCATCATTAAATGCTATAGATCAGAGGTGACTACATGAGTATGCCACCCTCATGGCAGAGCCTGGCAAGCTACCCCTGTCATATTTGATATACCAAATACCAGTAATAATTATAGACCTCATTCCCATAACCTGATGGAATCGTTTGAGGCTCTTTATGTTCCTGGAGCAAGCAGATGCCCTTGGGCTCTACAAGCATGAAACAGGACATATGGAGATGTTACTGATGCCCGCTCGAGCAAATTGATGAATGGGAAGACAGTGATACAGTGAGTAATACTAAAGACAAAGCAAAGCAAGCAATCAGATTCTGTTTTTCAAAGTTTCTACAAGAGCTTTTGCTATCTTTATTCTATAATTGAAAAAGTAAACCAGTCACAAGGAATGTAGCAGAACCTTTGTATTTAAGAAAGTAAGTGTGGATGAGTAAAGTTAGTATAAGGATCTGGAAGAGTGGAAAGAGGATTAACTTAAGGACCACCTACAGAACTCTGCCTAGAGGAGAATAACAAACCCAATTAAAGGGGGAAAGCTGTTTTGATTTAGCCAACCTCGAAGACCAATCATTGATATGAGAAATTATTTTTAGGGCTGTCTGGACAAACATATGTAAGAGATAAAATGATTTTTGTGAAAAGAGGAACATAGGAGACATTGAGGAGTTGCTAGAAAGGAAAAGAAAAAGTTGAAAATTGGTGAAGAGAGCAAACATATTGGGAGTAAGAACTCAAGAAGATGAGATAGACAAAACTTTGCAGCAGACAAATTGTGTAGGGGAGTAGAGGATAAGGATAATGGCTTTTAATGTT
Source organism: Cryptotis parvus (assembly GCA_021461705.1). Lineage (NCBI taxonomy): Eukaryota > Metazoa > Chordata > Mammalia > Eulipotyphla > Soricidae > Cryptotis > Cryptotis parvus. The sequence continues at coordinate 15,633 of JAJIBD010026493.1, forward strand.
CACAGTTTCTATGTAAACCATATGATCTATATATGTCTCTGGCCTTGGTACAATTTGCCCCAAATCATAACTACAAGTTTGTGACCTGCATTTCTTTCTGTGAGTATTTTGGAACAAAATCAAAGCAGACCTGTGCTCTCTGTTAGGATAAACTGGAGGTATACAGAAGAAAATAATAAAATGAAAGGAAATAAAAATAGAAAGACTCTCATAAATAAGAAATCAGAGGCAGAAATGTGTAGATACGGGAAGAATATTTATTATCCCATCCCACACAGAAAGGGGTGGAGATATTTCTGCATAACCTTATCTCTATTCCTGATTAGCTAACAATATTTTTTCTACCAAAGAAAAAGGGCCTAATATGTTTACATTCAAGTCTATCACACATATATCAAAGTGCAAAAATACTAAGAGTACAGCATGGTAAGTGATCACAAAGGAAGCATGAAACTCCACCCAGGTCAAGAAACAGAATGTAGCCAAATGTTCAGAAGTCCACATCCCGCGCGTTCCAATTCTGACTCCCACGTCCTCTCCAAACATCATGACTGTAGTGTTTTTTAAATCATAGGTCAGTTTGGTCTTTTTTACTTTCATATGAATGAAATCACGGTATACTTTCTGTGTCTGGATTCTGTTATTCATGTTAATGCTTGTAAGATTAATTTATGCTGTTAAATATCTTGTTAAATTAATGATAGAAAAAATTCTATTGCAAAATGACCACACTTTAATAATTCATTCTACTCTTGATGAATAGTTTAGTAGATTCCAGTTCCTGAATTTGGAATGTCTTTTAACTAACACACGACGTACTCTTTATTAATGATACACTTTATATATACATATGTGGTAAATATACATATATGGTGAATATATTTATACTAGATATATAATTAAAATCAGAATTGCTAGCTCCAAGGATACATATGTGTTATATACTTATGCCATCTATATACATACGTAAGGTATGTTTGTTAACATGCATGTGTTAAACTAGCAGAAATGCCCCTTTTATTTTTTCAAAGGTGAAACACTATTTTTTTAAATTTAATTGTATTATTTCCCCCAAATATTATTACACCATTTTAGACATACAATTGAAAGATGCTCACGTAGAGTTTTGGTTCTACAGTGTTCCAACACTCATCCCTCCACCCAAACCCATCTACCATCACCAATGTCCCCACCTCCCTCCCCTCCCCCGCACCTCAACTACTTGGCGGGTTCTGTATGTCATTTCTCTCCTCTTTTATCTCTCCCTCCGCCAAACTTTCCTGCTCTTCATGGAATGCAGTGCATTAAAAGACATTACTATTTCACTATTTTAGTGGACCGCGCGGGACCTGGGCTCGAACTGGTTTTGCTCTGTTGATCTGGTCGTGAGGCAGTTTCCCAGCGTCCCGGACAGTGAAAATGGTGGCTAGTGTGATGGGCAAGTTTCATCCGGCTGCTTCCGGGACCCCCCAGAGGCGATGGGGCCAACACCCAAAACCCATCTGCCCTCCTCGGGATCCCATCGCCAGCTGTGCTTCGGCGCGAGCCGAGTTCCAGCCTCCCCAGCCACTTGTGAAGCTCTGCATCCAGTTTTCATATAGAAACACAAGTATAAAGCACTTAATAAAAACTTATATTAGGGTTCAATTCTGAGATAGAGAAAAGGGTGTCTCCAACTTGAATCTTAAAGTACAAGCAACGAATATAGCATGACCGAGCTATTAAGCAACTGGCCTAACGCCTCCTTAATAATAAACCCACATAGTGGCACCTGGCAGATCTTCCCTCTGCTGATACGTTAAATGCCCCTTCTCACAATCACAGAGAAAGCAGAGCCAACTCACTGCAGATGACAGACCTGCAGGACAATGGCATTAAGAGGCTCCAAGTACCTTTTTCTCTTACAGCTCTGCCTTTAAAGATCCCAGCTCTCCCTGACACTGCTGCAGAGGAGAGATTTTCTGAAGCATTTGTTCCACTTGGTGATGCAAGGTACTGTTCTCTCTTCTTGCAAACTGCAGCTCATCGCGATTTCTTCTGATACTCTGTTAGCAAATTATCTGTGTTGATAATCTTCTGCTTCAAGGTGATTAATGCATCGACATACTCATTTAAATTCTGCTACAGGGACCGCAGCCCTGGCACCACGACAGCTCCGCCGCCAACCGCGCCTCGCCTGGCATCATGGTGTCGCCGCCGAGGCCCTGCCCCTCGGAAATGCCTCTCTTTAAAGAGTTTTGCCTAATTATATTCTGGAGGTAGTATATAAGAATTCCTAGTACTTTGCATACTAAGCCATACTAGATCTTGTCATTATTTTTATGTTAAGTATACTGGTGGGTTAACATGGATTCAGTGAATAAATTTGTATTGCTTTGAGTTTCATGAAACTGAAAATTTCCTTGTGTTTATTGAAATTTATGAATTATCATATTTTGAGGGTTTTAAACCTATTATCTTTTTCTATTACATTGTTTTATTTTTTTCCAACTGATTTGAAGTTTACTCTGGATATAAATCTTGCTCAAGAGACTCACACACACAGGGCAGAGCTGCTACTTGCTCTCCCTGTGCCCAGCTGATCACGAAGTGTCCGGGGAGAGATGATGGGTTCTAGCCCTGGCCTTCCACCCCAGCAGAGCCTCACAAGAAGCCAGAGGAACCCCCCACACCATGAGGGCCGCCATTTTCCACACCCAGACTCCCTTCTCTCAGAGCTCCACCCAGCAGAAAAGCTGATCACAGCCCGGCTCATCAGTGACCCACCCTGCAGCAGTCGCTTTCTAGGCCAGCCCAGACCCACAGCTCGCTTGACAACACCAGAAGAGAGACACTCCAGACCCAACAACTCCAGACCCACAGCTGTACTGCTTGGCCCCATGTGGAGCAGTCCATGGAGTTCCAGAGAGCAATAAATGACTCAGCCAGCCCCTGGCTGAGCCCAACATAGCTCCTAGAGTTCACTTACACGCATGTGGGGATGGCGGTGCACGCTGGCTGGACTTGGAGCCGGTATTTGGGCTTCTCCTCCCATTCCTCCAACTCATGTCTGTAGATGTGACTGTGAGCTTGCAACCACCACAGCCAGCAACACTGGAAGAGAGACACCTCCAGACCCACAGCCAGCACGTGGCTGCAGAGTGGCTGCGCAACAGTCTTAAATAATACTGGAAGTTAGGACCAGGTACTTCCCAGGATCTTTCACATATATACACAGTATACAGTTCTAGGCAGGTTCTAGCCATTACTCGTCATCCAAGTGAGCCTAGCAAGAAGCCAGAGGAACCCCCACACCTTGAGATCAGTTATTCAACATCCAGGCTTCACAGCTCCTCAGAGTTCCACCCAAGGTAAAAGCCATTCTCTCCCCATTGAGGTCATCAGTAAATGCATGAGATGAGAGCCTACTACTGAGAGTGCACCACCTAACGACAGAGACTGACAAGCTACCTGTGTTGCATTTGATATGCTAATCACCAGTAACAATTATAGACCTTATTCCCATGACCAGAAGGAATGGCTCTTCGCTTTCCTGGAGAGAGTAGATGTCCTTGGGCTACACTTGCTCTTGACAGGATGTATGAAGATGTTACTGGTGCCCACTCAAGCAAATCGATGAACAATGGGAAGACAAGTGATACAAGTTACAAGTGATGAATCTTGCTCATTTATATGTTGCAATTTTTTTCACATTGTGAAAAATCATTTTCCACATTTCTATTTTACCATACATTTCCAACCTTACATTTGTATGATTTTGACAATCATAGAAATATAGAAGTAATATAGAGAATGCATGCTACCAAATTGCCTAATCAAAGTACAATTATCAATGCCAGGTGATTAATATTGGTACAATATACTAACCAAACTGCAACCAACTTCTTTTTGAGTGCTTTTTTTTAAAGTATTTTATTATACCACCGTGAGATATACAAATAAAAAAAGATATACAATTAAAAAGTTCATGTTTGGGTTTTGGTCATACAGTGTTCCAGCACCCGTCCCTCCACCAGTGCCTAACATCTGCCACCACCAACATCCCCGGTTCCCTTCCCCCACTTGCCCCAGCCCAACTCCATGGCAGGTTCTTTATTTCTTTCCCTTTCTCTTCTTTCCTTCCCTTCCAGACTATGGATTACAGAACATACATTAAAGGTTGTCATGTGTATCCTTTGCCTCTATTTAATGCTCAGTTCTAGGTTGGCATTAGTACCCTCGACAATTATTAGAACCCTGTTCCATTTTTCTGTCTTACCTAACCTCTGACTCCCACACGTTTGTGATAATTTCCACCTTTGACAAGACCGTGATATATGTTTCACTTGACCTTGGATATTGGTATCATAATATGTAAATATATATTTATCTCCTGGGCTTGGAGCCAGGTGAGGGCCTCTCCCCTAGAACCAAGGCAGAGTTCCATGTCCTTCATTGTTGGAAGACATATGACCCATGACCCCTTTAGTATTTTATATTTTATTTTATTTTGGATTCTCGGCTGCATCCAATAGTGCTCAGGGCTCCAAAAGTTAGGTCCTGTAGCCTCTTTTGTTTGTTGGATGTAAAGGGGGGTCACCCCCAGCTCTGCACTCAGGGAATTACTCCTGGCGGTGCTTGGGGGAGCTGGGGAGAGATAGACATGGGGCAGAGCTGCTAGTGGCTCTCCCTGTGCCCAGCCGCTCATGAGGCCCCGGAAGGGATGGCAGGTTCTAGCCCTGGCCCGCAGACCCAGCAGAGCCTCACAACAAGCCAGAAGACCCCCCCACTCCATGAGGACCTCCATTTTCCACATCCGACTTTCCCTCATCAGAACTCCACCCAGCAGACCAGCCTATCACAGCCCAGCCATGCTCATTAATAAATGCTGGATTTTGAGATGACTACAAGAGTATGCTACCCGCACGGCAGAGCCTGGCAAGCTACCCGTGTTGTATTTGATATGCCAGATACCAGCAACAATTATAGACCTCATTCCCATGACCTGATGGAATGGTTTGAGGCTCTTTATGTTCCTGAGCAAGCAGGTGTCCTTGGGCTCTACTTGCATGAGACAGGACATATGGAGATGTTACTGGTGCCCACTCGAGCAAATCGATGATGAACGGGAAGACAGTGATACAGTGACAGTGATATTTATGCCATGGAAATAAATGCAGTCATTCCTGTCAAATCTGTCTCTCTCCTTCTGCTAATTTCACTCAACATAATCTTTCCATGTCCATCCATTTATAGGCAAATTTTATAACTCATTTTTCCTAACAGCTGCATAGTATTCCATTGTGTAGATAATAAAGCTTTCTTTATCCAGTCATTGATTTTCCGGCACTCTGGTTGCTCCAGATTCTGGCTATTGTGAATAATGCTGCTATAAACATAAAAGTAGGGATGGTGTTTCCTTTGTGTATTTTGGTTTCCCAGAGTAGATTCCCAGGAGAGGTATGAGCTGGGTCAAATGGGAGTTTTTGAGTGCTTTTTTATCATCCGTAATAAAACTAGGATTACCTGCTACCATTTGTATACATTTTATTTCTCTTATTCCTGGTAATTTGAAATTATTTATCTGAGACAAAATGAAAATATATGCTATTGAGCTCCTAAGGGACAGCTATACCCAAGAAAATGTACACTGTGTCTCCTCTTCATCCCTGATACCCTTCTCTCATTCCGCCTTACCACCCCTCTTAAATGTACCTTAACGTACTTTAAAATGCTCACCTCCTATCCATTGCTTACATTTTCATCCCCATCTCTGTGTTAAACTGTGTCTAAACTACATAAGATTCCTAAAATAGTATTAAAGAACCCAGAATATGGGCATCAGTTATAACTCAGAAAATATGAACAAAATATGAACTCTAATAATAACATCTATATTGACTCATTAATCATAATAAATTTAGTACACATCCCAATTGTAATTGTATACCATCACCTACTAATGGAAGACATTAATAATTGTGGAAAATGGGAGCTTAGGTAATGCTAAATAGTAACTACTAAACTGAAAATCAGAGACTGGCAAGCTACCTATGGTGTATACGATATGCCAAAAATAGTAATCATAATGAACCTCATTCCCAATGAATGGAGATGTTACTGGCCCAGCCCGAACAAATCGATGAACAATGAGAAAAAAAGTGGCACAAGTGATTCTAGAAAGTAAAGTTTACTAAAGACATTTTATATAAATAATAAAAAAATTACATTTTGAACTTTTTAAGATACGATTTTCTTATTTTTTATTTTTTTTATTAAATCACCAAGCAATGCAACATCAAAATTGTTCATGATTGGGTTTCAAGTCATACAGTGTTCCAACACCCTCCCTCCACCAGTGCAATTTTGCAACACCAGTGTGCCCCATTTCCTTCCTACCAAGCCCCAACAACCTGCCACTATAGCAGGAATTTTTCTTCTTTCTCTTTTTGTTCTTTGTGGTTCACAATAGCAGACACCGAAGGATTAATCAGTACCTTTGCTTACTTCCATTACTCAGTTCTAGTCGGCATTACTATTACCAATTATTGTCAAACTGGTCCCTTCTCTATCTTACCTACCCTTGCCCCACACACTAAACGTGTGTATATTCCAACCACTGACATACCATCCTGGCTTCTGTTCTTACTGGATAAAGAAACTATGGAACATCTACACAATGGAATACTATGCTGCTGTTAGGTAAAATGCAGTCATAAATTGCCTATAAATGATGAAAGTGAGAGATCATTCTTAGTGAAATGAGTCAGAAGGAGTACAAATATAATGACTGCATTCATTTGTGGGATATAAAACAACAGTATGAAATTAAAAACACTGCTCCCAACCTAACTGAATTGAGGTAGGTTCTTAAGATCAGTTCAGTTTGTATTCCCCAAAACAAGGTAACAGACATAATAAACTTTGGATGGGATATAAACCTACAGTTAGCAAAGATGCGGAGGAAAATGTTGACCATCACAAAGAATGTGCAGTCAGAAAAATACAGATATAGAAAGTGTCATGAAAGTGGTCCAGATTCTTTTAAAATACATTTCATTTTGAAAAGAAATGGAAACAACTCCACAATAGTGAGGGAGAGATTAATACAGGTCATGGCTCTTGCCTTTGTAGAGGGCTGACCACAGCTTGATCTCCCCGCACCACATACAGTTTCTGAACTACTGAGCACAGAGCTAAAACTGAGCCCTGATCATTTACTGGATATGGCTGGGGGACTAAATGCCGGTGTTGGGCATCAAAGCCCAGGTCTACCAGAAGAGGCAAAAAGCACTACCCACTGTAGCATCTCTTGGCCACAAGGAGTTTCACTTGATCACTTGACATCCTGTTATTCATCAATTTGCTCAAACAGGCACCAGTAACATTTCCATTTGACCCTATCAAGTGCCAGTGTAGACTAATGGCATGTGGTTTCTTCAGGAATATGAAGAGCCTCAAACCTTTCGTTCAGGGTCTTGACAAGGAAGTCTGACTATCTTGTAGGTGGGCGACCACGCCATTTTTGACATCCCGTGGGATTCAGTCGGTAATGGCTCTAGTCCAGCGGGTATCTTCAAATCACATTACATGTCCAGCCCATCTGATTTTCGATGCCTTAGCAAATGGGACAGTGTCCCTGACTGGAACAGCGACAGAGGTCAGAGCTCCGATTCCTTTTTTCACTTGAGTGAGGCGTGATATTCCAAGCATAGCTCTTTCGATTCCTCTTTAGGAGACCGAATAGCATTCTCATCCAGCTTTCCTAGGGCCCAGGTCTCTAAGGTGTATGTTAATGCAGGGAGAACGGTGGAGTTGAAGAGTTGTGCCTGGAGCCAGAGTTTCTTTGTCTTTATAGCTATTCCTTTGATGCTTTTGAAGGCATTCCATGCTGCTCTCTTCCTCCTGTGCAGCTCAGGTTTTAGGTGATTCATCATGTGACTTCTCGACCTAGGTACAAATAATGCTGAATTCAGAGATGTTTGTTCCATTGAGAGTGAATGGGACCTCTGGAACTAGTTCATTTTTCACAAACATGGTTTTCTTTAAATTCAGCTGTAGACCTATCTTTCCACATTCTCGGTCGAAGTCAGCCAGCATTTGTGCCTCTTGACTAATGTTTGGTGTTATTAGAATGATGTCATCAGCAAAGCAGAGGTGGTGTAGTTGGCGACCGTCTTTCTTCATTCCCATTCCTTCCCATTCTAATTGTCGCATGATGTTCTCGAGGGTGGCGCTAAAGAGTTTTGGTGAAATGGTATCACCCTGCCGAACTCCCTCTTTTGACATCGATGATCACTTCTTTGTAGAATGGTGAGATTCTGGTGGTAAATCCGTTATACAGCTCATGAAGGATGTTGATGTATTGGGTTTGGATGCCCTGTTTGGCTAGGGCTTTGATGACCACTTCAGTCTCCACAGAATCAAAGGCTTTCTTTAAATCATTGTATGTGAGACAGAGTGGCATCTTGAACTCCCTACAAACCTCAATGAGATTGGTTACCGTGTGGATATGGTCGATTGTGCTGAATCTTTTCCGGAAGCCAGCTTGCTTGCATGGCTGTCCTTCATCTAATGTTCTGTCAATTCTGTTCAGGATGACTCGAGTAAACAGCTTGTAGATGACAGACAGCAGGCAGATGGGGGCAATAGTTGCCAATGTCGTGGATGTCTCCCTTCTTGAACAGTAGAACTGTCCTGCTGGTTTTCCTTTGAGAGGGCACCTTGCATTCAGACGGGTAGCGTGTGAATTGCCAAGCCACTGTATTGATGAGCACAACTATTTATTGGGCACTAACAAATGAACTAGGATTTATGATCATTAATACTTAAGGATACATAATCCTGAATAAGACAGGTACCTTTCCTACTACCACTGAATTCATATTCTAGCAAAGGAGAGAGAGAGAAAGAGACAGAGAGAGAATGTTAAAGACACTTAAGTCAAGTGTCTGAGAAGTTTAGGAGATGTAATGAAGTTCAAGGGAAAGATTAATGGGTAGAATAAGTATTTTTATTTTATTTTCTCATTTTCACGCTCATTTTATTTTTAAGTGTTTGTGGTGTCAACAATTAAATCCAGGTACTTACACATGTGTATACCCTCCTCTCACTGAGTTACATTCCTTATCTGAGAATTTTCAGCTCTAGCCTAAAATATTGTATGGAGAAAAGACTCCTAACTGTAAGAAAATAATATGGAAAAGTTGAAGAAGGCGATATGTATGAAAACTGATATAAACGTAACCAATGTGTCTGTTTATAAATACTCAGAATCTACCTAGAACAAATCAGTGGAACCTAGCCCCATGGTGTTCCTAGTCTCTAACTCCTGTCAATGTCACAGATCCCAATAGAATGCTAAATCGTAGAAGAAATAGTTATTTATATGACAGTCTACATGTCCCAGAGCAAACTACACTCAGATAAATCCTATCACAAAGACATGGTGATTATCTCATTGCATTTCAAGACCCTTCTCCAATTCCATGCCTCTTCCTAACTCACTGCACTTTGTGCCTATGGGTCTGACCCAACAAGAAAGTGAGCAGATTGCTGTTAAGGAGGTTTTCAGCATCACTGTTTTATTCCTGTGTTGCCACCAAATCCCTCTTTTTGAGAAAGGGTCAAACAACCCTGACATTTTTCTATTACAAGTTGACACAGTAACAAGAGAAACTGGCATTATAATTTTATTTTATTTTATTTTATTTTATTTGCTGTGGGATCACACTGGCGATGCTCAGGGGTTACTCCAGGCTCTTTGCTCAGGAATTACTCCTGGCAGTGCTTGGGGTCTATATGGTATGCTGGCCGGTCTAACCCAGGTCAGCAGCATGCAAGGCAAATGCCCTCCAAGCTGTGCTATTGCTCTGGCCCCTGTCATTATACTTTAACACAAACTTTTATGGCTTACGTTTGGACTCATAGTACAGATGGTACAAGGGCACTTACCTTGCATGCGACTGACCTGGATTTCATTCTCACCCCCTCTGGACCCATTGATCCCCCAACCTTTTCATGAGTGATCTCTGCATACAGAGCCAGAGGTAAGCCCGATCACCACAGGATGTGTCCCCAAACAAACTAAAAAGTGATTTCATAATTTGTGATACAAACCATAAAAAAGTGATGACACTAAAAAAAAGTGTCATCAAAGAGGACACTCTCTGAGTCAGAGGCAGAAAGATTCTGCTACAACTACTGAATGCAGATTAAACACCAAATCTGTGAGCCTCCAAAATGACCAAATCAACGTTCATTCACAGGATTAATTCTCATGATTACTGCCCTCTCTCAGATAAAACAGTTACTAAGACCTTAACTTAATTATACTAAATTAAAAAAATAACTAAAGTTACTAAGAAATCTAATAGAATCCTTACAGAATTACTTCTACTTTCTGTAAACACTCATTTTGGAGTAATCTCTTCTTCCTTCAATCCTTGCAATAACTAACCAAGAAAAGCCGTATGCCCTCAATAAGTTCCATCTAATACTTTTATTACAGAGATATCTTCACTGCTGCTTAGTGTTTATTTATGACTATTTTTGGCTTGTTTATACATTTTTGGCGTTTTATACTTTTATGAGCATTAGTACTCCCTCAACATAAAAATATGTATATTATGTGATGAAAATGTCTTCAATCCAATGATAAAAAATCCTGAATAATTCCTAAGACCTCATTCTGAAAACCTAGTGAATAAAATTAAAGCTGTGTTTCTGGAGAAGGGGGTTCAGAACGAATGCTATACATATGATGAAGACTAAAAACATATTGGAATGTAGTCAACATTTTGAAGCCAAACACTTATAATTAAACCTGAAGAAGAAAAACTAATCTCATGAGAAGTCTTGTGAGTCATATTATGTAGTTTAAACATAATTTTATAGATAATGCAAAACTGAGAAGTATTAAGCTGGAGAAAATAACTTTGAGATTCATGTTCTATAAGCATCCCTTTGGGGCTAGGATGTATCTTTAATGGATTATGGGAGAGATGGAAGTCATTAGGAGGTAACTGAGGTAATACAGTTGATAAATGCTTGAGTATGTTCGGGGGACAGAGGAAATTGATCAGAGTAATCCACTTACAGTATAGAAATGATGAGGCTGAAAGTGCTTAGAGAGGGTTGGGAGCACTAGGGATTATACCAAAAGTTACATAATAAGGAAGGGAAAGAATATGCTAATATCCACTCCGAAGAGTTATAAAGAGAAGGGGATTTATAGTTGTAGACATGGTAGTGAAATGTGTGAGCTGTCCGAGATTTTGTAAAATCAGCATGTCTAAGTGTAATTTGAGCACACAAGGCAGAGGCTCAACTAAAAATTTTCAAGAAGGTTAAAGGTTTGAGAATGGGCAGGACATAGAAGACAACAGAAAATGAAGAAATGAATGTAGCTGTCCAAGAAATGAAACTAGGCACCTACATTTTAATACTATAGGATCTATGAAAGAAACCACACATATTAACCCAGTCCCTGCATAACATCATAGGAAGATCATAAAGAGTGCATTGTGTGCACACAAACTGGGAGAAGACAGAAATTAACCAAGAGAAAAAGCTGAGAATTTAGGGCTAAACGATTTAAAAAAAAACATTTATAATAGATCAAAAATGTTCATTGAACTTTTGTAGTCTGTATCAAGAGAAGAAAAAATGTGAGTGTGATATCAGAAAACAATAAAAAACAATAAAAGATGATATTTCTAGAAATAATTATGAACAACATTGAATGCTGGAGTCCCATTACATGTTCTGATATAAAAGATTAAATTTTATTATAGCACTGTAATTGTCTGACCCTGACAAGTGGTTTTATAGAAGCAGTAAGATTATATTTCAGTGGGCACTCTGGAATTCTGTAAATGGAGGCACAAGAGTAGAAGACTTAGAAAACATAGGCATGCTATAGAGTTATTTTAAGAATAGCGTATCATTTAAATAATTTATAGGTCCTTTTGAATAATATCTATGGAACTAATTTGAATAAAAGTACATATAATAAAAACATATAGAATATATTCATAAATAATAGTTTTCCTTTCTTAAGTTAGAGGTAAATTGCGTGGCTCCATTGGGATGGTGGGCCCGGGTTGGAAGTTGCTCTTGTGGTCCATGGAATGCAGGGGGTTCAACGGGGAAAGCTATTTTCTGCTCTGCAGGGTGTATCTGGTGATATACCTCCAAATTGGGCGGTTTACCTTCAAGTTGCTGTGAATATTCTACCCACCCCTCTGAGAGAGCCCCACAAAGTAATGAGAGTATAGCACCCGCACGGCAGAGCCTGGCAAGCTATCTGATGCATGTTCGATGTGCCAAGACCAGTAACAAAAACGTTTATATTCCTGACCCCAAAAGAGCCCTTAATATGGCAGCAGTAAGAAAGGTGAACAAGCAGTGTCTGATAAAATTTCAAGGCCATCCTAGGCTGCCAAAATGAAGAAGGACTAAAATGACTGTCTGTACATTCAATGCACGGATGCTGGCATCGGAAGCATATATTGAGGATCTGATGGTGGAAGCACAAAAGATCAAGTACGACATCATTGGTCTGACTGAGATGAGGAGGCGCCAGTCGCATCATGCTGTATTTGACAATGGAGAAGAATTGTTCCTTGGAACATGCAACTAAAGAGGCGTCGGTGGCGTTGGTGTCCTTGTCAACACGAACATGGCCGTCAACATTGATTCATTTGAATGCCTAACAAACTGAATAGGACGATTACACTTGAAGAGATGTGGCCCACTGCAAGCAATTTCTATCTTCATTGTCTACGCACCAACATCCACATACAAAGGAGATGAACTTTAGAAATTCTACATGGAACTGAAGGAATTCTATAGAAAAGATCACACCTTCTACAAGATCATAGTCGGTGATTTTAATGTCAAGATAGGACCGAGAAGATTGGCTGAAGAACTCCACATCGGGACCCATGGCCTAGAATGGAACGAACAGGGTGAGAGACTATCTGAGTTCATCATGTCCACCAAGACCATTCATGGGAACTCAGAGTTCCAGAAGGCTGAAGCGAACCTTAGGCATGGGAATCTCCTGGTGGACAGTTCCACAATGAAATTGACCACATCATCTTCAATGGATGATTTTGTCTGACCGATGTTGCTGTTGTCCCCAAATTCCAAACAGGATGGGACCACCGTCTCCTTCCTGCAAAATTCTACTTCCCACAACGGGGAGAAAAGTTTGCAAAGTTTAAGAAGAGAACTCTCAGAACGACCTCCAACTGGGAACTCTTTGGCACCATTACAGCAACATGGGAAGATACCACCATTGACGACATGGATGAAGAATACAACCGACTGGTTCAGCACATCCATGATTGTGCGAAGAATGCCATGAGAGAGAAAGACACAAAAGGATGCCTGTCTTCAGAAACTCTCGAGGTCATTCGCCAACGTGGCAAGGTGCAAGCCTCAGGACACCAAATACTAATGTCCAAGCTTGCTAAACGGTGCAGAGAAGCAAAAAAAAGAAGACCTAAAAAGATAGAAGAGCAGAAATACTGGAAGATGCAGAAGAAGCCGGGAAAAGCATTCGCACCACCCGCCTGTCCTTCACCAAGTATAAGACCAATTGACTGCCCCCGATGCCCTGATGGATCTATCACATTTTCCAGAAAGGCAATGGAGAAGATTATCCAGGACTTCTACTCAAATCTCTTTGATAGCCACATCCACCTGCCCACATACCAAATTCCACAGGATGGATATGTCATTCTCAACATTCTCCCTTCTGAAATCTGACATGACATCTCATCGGTAAAGAAGGGAACAGCAACAGGCCCAGACAAAGTCAGACCCGAAAACCTGAAGAATCTGCCATCGGTACTCATCAATACTCTAGCTCCACTCTTCACTCGCTACCTCCTGTCGGAATGCAAGGTACCCACCCAATGGAAAACCAGAAGGATAGTTCTACTGTTCAAGAAGGGAGACATTCACAACATTGGCAACTATCGCCCCATCTGCCCGTTGTCCATCATCTACAAGCTGTTTACATGAGTCATCCTGAACAGGATTGGCAGAACACTAGATAAAGGAGAACCATGCTAGAAAGCAGGCTTCCGGAAAGGATTCAGCACAGTTGACCATATCCACACAGTAACCAAGCTCAATGAGGTTTGTAGGGAGTACAAGATGCCACTCTGTCTCACGTTCATTGATTTACAGAAAGCCTTTGATTCTCTGGAGACTGAAGCAGTCATCAAACACCTAGCCAAACAGGGTGTTCAAACCCAATACATTAAGATCCTTCATGAGCTGTATTACGGATTCTCCACCAGGATCTCACCATACTACAAAGAAGTGATCATTGATGTCAAAAAAAGGGGGTTCAACAGGGTGATACCATCTCACCAAAACTCTTCAGTACCACCCTCAAGAACATCATGCGACAATTAGAATGGGAAGGAATGGGAGTGAAGATAGATGTTCCCAACTACACCCCCTCCGCTTTGCTGATGACATCGTTCTAATAACACCAAACATTAGCCAAGCGGCACAAATGCTGGCTGACTTTGACCGAGAATGTGGAAAGATAGGTCTAGAGCTGAATCTGAAGAAAACTATGTTCATGAAAAATGAACTAGTTCCTGAGGACCCATTCACTCTCATTGGAACAAACATCTCTGAATGCAGCAGTTATGTGTACCTAGGTCAAGAAGTCAGCGTGATGAATGACCTAAAACCTGAGCTGCGCAGGAGGAAGAGAGCGGCATAGAATGCCTTCAAAGGCATCGAAGAAATAGCTAAAAGTTCAAAGAATCTCTGGCTCCGGGCACATCTCTTTGACTCCACTGTTGTCCCTGCATTAACATACGCCTCAGAGACCTGGGCCCTACGAAAGCAGGATGAGAATGCTATTCGGGTCTCCCAGAGAGGAATCAAAGAGCTATGCTTGGAATATCACACCTCACTCAAGTGAGAGAAGGAATCTGGAGTTCTGACCTCCGTCGCTATTCCAGAATCGGGGATGCTGTCTCGTTTGCCAAGGCTTCGAAAATCAGATGGGCTTGACAAGTAATGCGATTTGGAGACAACCGCTGGACTAGAGCCGTTACCGACTGTATCCCACGGGATGTCAACAGTTCACCTGGCCCCCACCTTCAAGATGGTCGTCTTTCCTTGTAAAGACCCTGAAGGAACGGTTTGAGGCTCTTCATATTCCTGAATCAACCCAGATGCCATTGGGCTACATTGGCACGTGATATGGTCCAATGGAAATGTTACTGGCACCCGCTCGAGAAAATTGATGAATAATGGGATTCAAGTGATCAAGTGATCTTCCAG
>JAJIBD010026494.1:0-18464 GCA_021461705.1 Cryptotis parvus
TTTGGTAACGAGCTCTTTCACCTTCAACAATGAAGTCATGATACTCTGGGCAGCTAGTGCTGAATCTCTGAGATCAGAAAGCTCATTTTAATTGACTGCTATATGATGCAGAAGCAAATGCATATCTTGCCTAGTGAAACCAGTTTTAAGCTGAGCCTCAAAGAAAAGAAAAAATCTCTAGGATGAAGTTTCACAAGAAATGAGGTTGCTAGAGAACAGGTTAGATTTAGTGGAAAGAGTTAGCCTACAAATGATCAAGTGATTGTGGGAATTAAGATATTCAGAATACAAAAATGATTTAGATATAAAAGCATGAAAGATCAAAAATATTTTAAAGCATGAATAAACAAGATAAAATTTTGTGATCAGATTTGTGGGAAAGAACAAATTAAGTATTAAGAAAAATATAATGAAAATAGAAATGAAATTCATTGTTAGATATAATCATTGAACTAAAAGGTTTAAGGGATGCATTCATTATTCATAACAGAATGACCAGAAAATTAAATATAAATGTTAAGGAAATGGAATTGAGAAATAGAAGACTGAAAATAATGTTGATGACATTCTATTTCAGCACAGCTAGGTTTCGAAGTAATGTGAGAAAGATAAGTAAAAAAAAATAGTCTCAACACTACAATAACTTCCATAAGGAAAGTTCTTACAATACAAAGAAGTTAACTTCTCAGAGCTTAATTAATTATAAATAGGCTTCCTAGTTTAGGAGCAAGTTCTTAACCAGTTGTGCAATAGGATATATTTCATATTACTTGATAAGCATTTTGTTATTTTTTGGCTTCTGACATTACGCTTCTTACATATATGTCAGGTAATCCTTTCATTTATTATTTCTCTGCATAGTTTGGGGCCACTTTATCGTAATTTATCTTCTGTCAAGCACTGAAGCAAAAATAAAAGGGTGCGGGCATAACTCAGATAACTGTTATAAAAAGTAAGCTTGATTATATTTCACACTCATTATCGCCTTCAAGTAGAGTCTCCTTCCTAGACAGTGAGAGTATTTTTTAATGCATAAATAGAGAGACCTCACTGGTTTAAGATTAATATTTACCAGTTTGGATTTTATACAAAATGTTGCAGGAATGGGAATGAAATGTAATACTTGCATGATTAGTATATACATTCAGAGTGTATTTTCACTGCCAAATAGAATTTTGTATTTGGGCCGATTTGGTGGTGCGCTTAGGGCTTAGTCCTGTCTAGTGCCTGTGAAATGACTGGCAGGGCTGTGAGGACCACATGGGTTTCCCAGAGATCAGACCTGGCTGGGTCATCTGCATGCAGGGTGGGTTGAATCTTACAATCTGTACTCTTGCTCTGACATGCCACAAATAGAATTTAGTGTATTATGGGTTTATTTATTTATTATCTCTCATCTCTCTCTATCTCCCTATCTATCTATCTATCTATCTATCTATCTATCTATCTATCTATCTATCTATCTATCTATCTATCTATCTATCTATCTATCTATCTAGTCTCATATCTATCTATCTATCTATCTATCATCTATCTATCTGTCTATCTGTCTATTTATTTATTTATTTTCATGTCAGTGGGCAAATCTCTGCCTGATATTCTTGCTGGACATTAAGTTCTGGGCTAGATATCCAAGTTTTTTGCTCCCTCACTAATAATAATTAACTGGCAATTCAAAGGAAAGACAGAGAGATTAACTCTTGGTTATCTCTTCTGATTTAACAGGTGTCACTTATGGTGTCTCTATGCGACTGCACATTCCTTTATAAGTCTATCCTCTTGGAGTTGACAATGAATTAGATGTCTATATAGTATGCCTCATTTAGTTTCTTCTGAGCAACCCACTTACCACAATTTTTCACAAGCTTTGCAATTACCTCAGCTGTTTGACTTCTCTTGCATCTAAATTGTGAGCTGCCCTATGACGGCCCTAATTTTTATTTTTGACCTCCTGTGGCCCAGCTAACTGCTTCTTCAGATGACTTCTTTTCTGATTTTCAATCAGTTTTGTTTAGAAAATATCCCAGTAATTAAAATTTAGGAGAAAGTCCCTTTAACTTTAGGGAATAGTGTATCACATAAGAATAGTTTCTTCAGCCTCAAAAGAGGAGTGATAATTCAGTAGGTTTGAAGGAAGTAAAATTTCCAATGTTTCTGAAGGGTGGTGGGCATTTTTGCCAAGAGCAGATTAGTTTTTAGGTTGAAAGCCATCTAGAAGTTCACAGTATTTTTTTTTTATCATGATGAAGAAGTGATAAGGGAATAAGTTCATGTCATTCAGAAGCTAGCAAGTCTCCTTTTCACATGACTTGTATTTCGGCTGATCTCATCCTTCTTAATCTTCCTAAAC
Source organism: Cryptotis parvus (assembly GCA_021461705.1). Lineage (NCBI taxonomy): Eukaryota > Metazoa > Chordata > Mammalia > Eulipotyphla > Soricidae > Cryptotis > Cryptotis parvus. Next base: position 2,351 of record JAJIBD010026494.1, read on the forward strand.
CTCTTGGTTGAAGTTTACTTTCTGGCTGTTCTGGCTATGTTTGTACTTTAGGGTTCTTTGTTTATGCTTGCTTGGTATCTTTTTGTCTCTCATCTGCCCTTGACCCCATAATATATGTTTCTTATAAATAGCATTTAAACAGCTTGCCCTAGACCTATGTTAAATAATATGCTTATAAATAGCATTTTATAAACTTACCTTGAGGCTGGAGTGATACCCCAGCAGGTAGCTTTTTGCCTTGCACTGACCTGTGCTAGCCTGGAGTTGGATCCCCATCCCTTATGGTCCCCTGAGCACCGAGGAGTAATTCCTGAGTGAGAGCCAAGGAGGAAGCCCTCAGGTGTCAGCGGGTGTGACTCCAAAGCAAAATAAATAAATAAATACATAAATAAATAAATAAATAAATAAATAAATAAATAAAAGGTAAAGATCTAATAACGTCCATAATTAATTTAGGGGAAATGTCTAATATTTATATTTAATGTGACTCCAGAATATTTGGACATAATCCTCATTATTTTTTCCTCAATATTTGTTTCATGTATTATTTTTCTTATAGCTTCTTATTCTCTTTCTTTGGATTAATTGGACATGTACTGTAATCTATCTTTTATCTTAAAGAAAGCAAAAACTTGGATTTCACTTTGTGTCTACACTGACTCCTTGGATAGTCATCTTTGTATTATGTATTAGTGATAGTGTAGGAGATTAAGTATCATTGTACTCTACTTAATATTCGTATTCCCCTGGCGCTATAAAACTATCCGTTTGCGTAGTCTATGTTGTTATTTAATTTACTCATACATAGACTGTACATGCAGTAACATATTATTATATTTTACACAGTTAATGTTCTTTGGAAATATATTTAAAATAATATTTTGTTTTTTTCCCATTAATTTTCCCTTTATAAAGATTACTCTTTATTCACAGCCATCTTGGTCTGTTACCTTGGATGGCAAAATATTATTCAAGATTTTTAAAGAAAGGTTTCTGAAAGCAGCAAATGATTTACAGCTTTTATTTTAAAGAAAAAGTTCTCTTGTTTGATAAGTTTTGTATTTTAAAAACTATACTTTGCACTTAGAATTTGAGAATTGGTCCTCTCACACTGGCCTGTCTGCCTCAGGTATTCTCCCTGGGGTGTGCGGCTGGCTCAGGCGCCTGCCTGGGGTCCTGATAGAGCCCAGGCCTCGGCGAAGGTGGACTGATCCCCAGAAGTCTAAGCGGAACCCGAGTAAACAAAGACATTTTGAACTCTCACACCAGCCTGTCTCCGCCTGAGGTATTCTCCCTGGGATTGTCTCTTGCATTTAACAGGGCGGGGCGACCACTGCGCGGCAACCCTTGTGTCTAAAAATACTAGGAAATTCAACACCAAGGAAGAGTATTACCACTCAAGAGAAAAGAAACGTACACTAGAGGAATCTATCCCTAGGCACACGCAGCACAACACATGAACAATAGAAGCAGATACCCAGTTCGAAGAACAGATGAAGGAATCAACCTAGAAGACTACAAAGAATGCAGATGTGCATGATCTCTCTGACAATGAATTTAGAGAGAGAAATTGGTAAGGATAGCAAGGAGCTCAGCCCGAAAAAATGGCGCAGATGTCCAATAAAATACAGGAGGGAACATAAAGGGAAGCAGTTGAAAGGGCAGTTAATAAATTACACTGGGAGGAAGTAAGAGCAGAAATGAGAACTCCATGCAAATAGAAATATCATCACTTGAAAGCTGTTAGATGAAATAAAAATACAATGAGACTCTCAGCATTAGGATGACAGCAGCTGAGGAAGAGAGAAAAAGTGAGACTGAAGATGAGCTGGACCTCGAAGGGAACTACATAGAGCCGGAAAAAAGACTGGAAAATGGGTAACCAACAAGAACGGAGAACAATGGGATGAAGTCAGGCAGAACAATACTTTCAGAATTATCAGGTCAGAGAGGGACAGGAAAGAAATGAAGCAAAGGAAATTAAAACAGTTAAAAACATCTTGGCTGAAAAGTTCCCCGAGTTAAAGGATGAAAGCATCCCAGATCCAAGAAGCCCAGCGATGTACCAGCAGAGCAGAGACCCCCAATAAGAAGACCCCCAAGACACATCCTAGTCAAAGTAAAATGCCATAGACAGAGACATAATTCTTCAGGCAGCAAGATGAAAGAGGAAATTGTATACAGGAGCATGTTAGGAGCTTTCAGCAGACTTTGCTCCAGAGGCACCCTCTAAGCCCGAGGCAGTGGTGGGATATAGTTAAAAAATTAATGAAATCAGTAACACTCAATGAATTCTTTATCCAGCTAAGCTCTACTCACTCCAGATTTGAAGGACAGATATACAGCTTCTTGGATGAAACACCAGCAGGCAGAACTTTGTAAAATCAGCACCAACCTTAAAAAGAAGGACTGAAAAGATCTACTATAAGACGAGACAGACATAACCCAAAAGAACAGCCAATCTGCTGAAAGATGGCACAAAATCCCATGGCAATAATGTCTCTTAATGTCAGTAGTCTAAATTCACCAGTTAAGGACACAGAGTGGCGAAATGGATCAAAAAATGGAATCCTGACGTGCTGCCTTCAAGAAACACACCTGGAACAATCCCGGAGCAAAGACAGTGCTCAAAATAAAATAGCTGGAAAACGCTCCTTCACTCAAACAATCCACCCAAAAGGCTGGGGTGGCACATACTGGTTTCGACAGCATAGATTTCAGGCTGAAGAAGGTGGAAAGGACAGAAGATCTAAAACTGGCGAATAGTCAAAGATGCATATATCGGAAGAAATCACATGCTGTAATCATATATGCACCCCTAACGAGGGGCCAGCAAAATACCTAAAGCAAGTACTAATAGACTTCAAAGGAGCCATTTGACTTGGCAACACAATTGTAGCTGGAGACTTCCAACACTTCTCTATCAACCCCACTGGGATAGATCAAGCAAGATTGAAACTTACCAAGGAAATGCAACGTAAAAAGAAGAAAGTGGAAGAAAGAGGGCTGGTAGACATGTACAGGGCATTTCATCCCCAAAAAAGCTAGACTCTACTTTATTCCAGTGCACCTGAACATACTCCAAAATAGATCACATGCTGAGTCATAAATCGCCTCCATAAAATCAAGAAGATAGAAAATTGTGCCAACTATTTTTTTCATACCATGATGCACTAAAAAATGAGAAGTTAATTGTACACACAAAAGCAGAGACCAATACCAAGTACCTAGAAAATAAACAGCTCATGGCTGTTGAACAACCAGCAAGTCATAAAAAGAAATCAAAGAGAGGAAATCCAAAGATTCCTGAAACAAATGAGACTGAAGACATGAATTGCAGAACTTGTGAGATACAGACAAAGCAGTGTTAAAGAGCAAGAAACAACAAAAACCTTCAAGCATTCATTGGAAAGAAGCAAAGGCCATCACAAACAGTCTGACCTCACAACTTAAGATCTTGGTGATGAGTCAGCAAAGGGTTTTAAACCAAGCAGAAAAGAAGAAATAATAAAACTTAAGAGCAAGAAATCAACAATGAGATGGAGTGTCAAAATTTAGGGTGAACAATTTTTTCTGTATTTAAAATAGTAACTCTATCTTGTCTGTTGCTCTTCATTCTTGTGAGCTTTCAGAAGCATAATGTCATCCCCCTGCCCCCTCTACATTTTTAGAGAATTTTATCTTTTTTTTAGTTCTGATGCCCTTCCCAGATCCCCGAGCAGCCAAAGGGTAATTCCTGAGTGCAGAGCCAGAAGTAACCCCTGAAAATTGCTGGGTGTGAACCAAGAGCAAAAAAAAAAAAATTAAAGTTCTGATGCCCTTATATTGTGTTATTGGTTTTGTCCTTAAAATGTTTCACCTGACCTTAGTTACCTATGGTTGAATAATAAATTTATTTAGAAAATTGAAAAAATCATGATTGTTGATAAAGAATTCTCCCATGATTTTCATCCCTTGCAAACTGGGTTCCATATGCAATTCTATAGAGCTCTCTTGCTTTTATGTGTTTCAGTGTAATTTATATTATTCTCTCTCTGGGTTCCCTGCCTTTTTATTACCATACTCTGTATCTACTCTGCATATATAGTTTTATCCTGGCATTATGTCCCTCTGAGCACGGCCCACGAGGTGACTCCTCTGCGAACACACCCAGAATCCTTCGATTTTGATTTTCAAATTCTCTTTGGATATTTTTATTAGATTTTCATAGTTTGAGACTTTAATTCTTATCATTTATCCCTAGAAAATATCTATTCTAAATTGCACATGGTTCTTTGCTAGCATCAACATGTGGTCTGTTGAGATGTTAGTTGTGTTGCAACATTGCTGAATCAGCTTTTGTTAGCAGTATACTCCTCTGATCCTGTCACACTTTTCTGGAAGGCTTTAGAAAGTTTTCTTGTATGCTAGAATATATTTGATCTTTGGACAATGAAGTGAATGATATCTTAGCAAGAGGCTTCTACCTTGTTGGGTGTCTAGGGAGGTTGATTTTATTTAAAAATATTTATAATGCAGGCTAGGATGACTTGCTCAGTATTGGAATCTCTACCACAACAGTGTGTGGGGAGTGGGGGATATTTAAGATGAGAAGAGAACAGTTGGACAAAAATAGTTGGGAATAGTAGTGCTGGACTAGAACTAAATGTGGAAAGTAGGTAAAGGAATATTAGTGGTAACCCTTAAATTTTCATTTTGCAAAACACACAATGGACAGAAAGAATGAGAGAGTCTGAGAGAAACAGAAGAAAATTCCATGCCATAGAGCCAGGTTATGAGGTGTGGATGGGAGATATGAGGCATATTGGTGTTGGGAAAGTGTGTGTTCAATGGAAGGAACACTGTATGACTGAAAGCCAATCATGAATAGCTTTGTAATGATCTGTGCACATTATTCAATAATTTTTTAGATATAGTGGGCTATTGCAATATGCCTGGAGCTAGATTAGTGGCGATCAGTTCACCTCTGACCTTGCTTAGGTGAGAGCTCCTGCCTGCTGGTTCAACATGCACTGTGAGATATGTCTGGTCCTTCTCCTGGATCCAGAAATGCCATATATTCTTCAAATGTTTGGTGAAATAAAATGAGTGGATAGGAAGGAAAAGCTCTGTACTCAGGATTCATTTGGATCTCTACCTAAACAGCAGTAGAAATATAGTTTTTTAAAATACTATTTGTTTCTTCTATTACCAGCACAGTTTTCTGTGTGAAAAAGCCAAGTGCTTCTTAGCATAGATTCCTTATAAAGCAGTTAATTTCCATCTTGAAAGTTGGCTGCTTTTATGTGTGTGCACACACACATCTATCTGTTGGTGTTTATGGATCACTCATGACTCTCTGCAGTGCCGGGATTCCAATCAAAGTTGATTGCATGCAAGCCAATACCTTAACCTCTCTACCAGCTCTTTGCCCATATGTGGCCACTTTAAGGCTGAAATATCCCACTGTAGATTCTTTGTACCTATAGTTCTTCAGTGCTTTGTAAGAAACACATTATCCATTATACTTTATTTTACCCATGGTTTTCTCAGAGGTAAGGCAGAAATGATTATCTTTTAAACTTTAGCATCAGAGTTAAAAAGCTAGAAAGCTGAAACCTTGATTTTAGAGATTTTATCAGAATGAAAGCCCCTACTGTGAGTAGCTCAGGCCAGTGTAGTCTTGAATATTTGTGCTCTCTTGAGGGTTCCTGAGACCTGAGCAGTGCCACCTCATCAGGCCCTTGAATTGAATTGCCTGCCTGGTTGACTAAGCATCTCTGGGGACTCACAGTATCTTCCTGAGCACCGAGGCATTCCCTCCTCCCAAGCTCAAATTTTAAAATTGAGAATAGGTGAAAAACTGTGGTAGTTTTAGTTTTTATGTTGGGTGACACGCCCTACTGAGCCTCAGGCTCCTACTACATTTATCTTATGAAGAGCTGCTTCCTGTCTTTAGGGAATCTCTGAAGCAGACACATTGGGAGCTTAGGCAGAATTGGTTGGATTTCATAATATTATATGGCATAAATACTCTGATTATGAATCTTGCTTGCTCCAGTTCAATACTCTTCCTCCTCCCATGGGTCCCACGAGGGACATACATGTAGATATTCCAAAGAGTACTTGGCCACGTTAAGCTTATACATGGGGCAGAGCTGTTACAAGTTCTCTCTGTGCCCAGTTGCTCCACGAGGTGCCGGAAGGATGGCAGGTTCTAGGCCTGGCCCTGCCACCCCAGCAGAGACTCACAACAAGCCAGATGGCCCCCACTCTATGAGGGCCTCCATTTTCCACATCCAGACCTCCCTCTCATCAGAACTCCACCCAGCAGAAGAGCCTAGTACAGCCCAGCTCATCGAGATCCACCCTGCAGCAGTCTTTTTCAAGTCCGGCCCAGATATGCTGATCCAGAGACTCACAGACATGGGGCAGAGCTGCTACCAGCTCTCCCTGTGCCCAGCTACTCACAAGGTGTCTGGGAGGGATGGCGGGTTCTAACACTGGTCCGCCACCCCAGCTGAGCCTCACAAGAAGCCAGATAACTCCCCACTCCATGAGGGGCCGCCATTTTCCACATTGGGACTTCTCTCTCATCAGAACTCCACCCAGCAGAAGAGCTGATCACAGCTCAGCTCGCGACGCTAAGTGGTACAAGCGCCGTGTGGTTCACCAATAAATGCTGGATTTAGAGGTGACTACAGGAGTATGCCACCCGCACAGCAGAGCTTGGAAGCTACCCTTGTCGTATTTGATATGCCAAATACCATTAATAATTATAGACCTCATTCCCATGACCTGAAGGGAATGGTTTGGGGCTCTTTATGTTCCTGGAGCAAGCAGATACACTTGGGCTCTACTAGCATGAGACAGGACATATGGAGATGTTACTGGTGCCCGCTCAAGCAAATTGATGATGAATGGGAAGACAGTGATACAGCGATACTTGGCCACATTGGATCAACCATAATGTAATCTATTCTCTAGTTGAAAGAGACATGCCAGTATACCTCTGGGCAAACTTATGAGTCTCTGATGAAAGGTAATGCCAATGCCAAAGTGAGTTATTCTGATGGATTTTGAACCTTAGTAGGATCTAGAGTCTGGAACCAGTTGACTATATATTCATGGTAAAAGTATTAATGCCATTCTCTACAAATTACATTCTGAACTGCTTTCTGGTTCAGAGATGCAGCCCTTCCCCACTCTGCTAGGGAGGTCTTATCTTAGGAGTCAGCTCTGGCATTGTGAAGCTTGAGCCAAATGGTCTACCTGAAGATTTGCATTTCAATATGGTCATTTACCTGGCTTTCTCTCTAGATAGCCCAGCCCAGAATGGGCTGGGCTGGAAGTTTTGACAGGTTTCTATCTATAAATTAAACTAGGGAAAAGAAGAAAGGGCTTTTTGACCATTTTGGCTCCTCTTAGCCCTCTACCTCTCCATTCTCTTCCCTGTTGGGCCTTAGCATGTGGTAGCAGCCATCTTGGCCTAGAATTCTGAACCCACACGTGGCCAGGGCCCAGCCAGGATCCTAAAGTCTGGGGTTTTCCTGTTACTGAATTGTATACCAGTAACCTGTGAGAATAAAGCCTTTTAAAACAGCACTGGACTCCTGAGTTCTCTTCATTCCCTGCCTTCTTCAGAGGTAGAAAGGAACTCATTTCCTGATATCGCTGGGTACCTCAGTGGCTCCCTGACAGTTTTATTATTCAATAAAATTAAGTAATGACTGATTGTATAACAAATATTTTTAGTTTCAGGGATCATATCAGTGAATAAAGTACATATATTGATACATACAAATATCTATGATACCTATGTTCTAGTGGATCAAAATGATGATTATTGGAATAGTTGTTCAGTTGCATATTTAAGTTGTTTGACCTTGGGGCAAAGAATTTTATCTTTTATAATTTCCACAATGAACCTGCAATATTCTATAACTTGCTCCTTTTTTTTCCTTTTACTGTGATTACTTGAGAAAAATGCATGGTTCTTGAATCAACTCTGTTCATGTACATCAAAGTACCCATACTGTGACCCGTTGCCTGCTTACCCCTGCTTACCACCTGCTTACTCTTTTCCATCCTTGAATTTCTCCTGCCTGGGGGCAGATTCCTAAGCATCTTCTGGGCTGTTTCTGTTTCTAGAAATGAAGAGACAAATTGTAAACCACTTGACTAGAGACTAGATCATCCTTGCAGGTGAAGAATTTTATTTTTCCTTTATGTAATTTTTTCTTCTACTTTTGAGAAAAATGCTTAGATGACATTGATATTTTTTTATAAATTTAAAAGTTGCTCTACATACATATACCCACATATATATTAGGCATGCAGAATCATGTAATAGTTGTCAGGGATTTTCTTCAAGCTCTGCTTCATAAAACTGAAATTGTAGAATGTCAGTGGTTGGAAAGAGCCTTATAGATAATTTAGCATTACCTCCCACTCAAGGGAAAGGCCCCTTTCTACACAGCCCTGACAGATGGGAATTTAGCTTCTGCCTGGGTACTTCCATGACTAGAGTTTATTTTCTTTTAAAACTGTTGAATCTTAAGTAGCTCTAATGATCAGAAATTAATTTTTTATCCTAATCCCAAGCTGTGCACCAAGATAGTTGCCAATAATTAATAAGATTATTCTCCCAGTTTCCTTTATCTCTTCCCTACCTGGTTGGATTTTCCTCCTTGAGTTTTCTGCTATTACAGCATAGTCTTAGTGGGTACAGAAAGCACTGGATTCAGCACAGGTGCTCACATTTTATTGAACTCTTGGTTCTTTGTCTCTGCATGCAATAGAAATTAGTGTGAGAGTGAGAACAGATTCCTGGTCCCAGAACAAGGGAGAAGCTTGAAGTCCAGAGGTTAGGCACATGCCTTGTGTGAAGTTACCCAAACTCAGCCCCTTAAATTAAGCAGTAGGGGGCCAGAGTGATAGTCCAGTGGGTAGGGCGTTTGCCTTGCATGCAGCCTACCCAGTTTGATCCCCAGCATCCCATATGGTCCCCTGAGCACCTCCAGGAAATTCCTGAGTGCAGAGCCAGGAGTAACCCTGAGCATTGCTGGGTGTGACCCAAAATAAAAAAAAATTGTAGTCCCTAACAGCCATCTAGTGTAGCTCTAGAAGCCCCAGAGCACTGCCAGGCTGGCCTTGATGACCGCAGTAGCACAGGGTCTAATGTCACTGCATCCTTAGTCCTGGAAATTGAAGGTGGCCTAATTGGCCAGGAAACACTGGGAGACCCTTGGCAAAGGTTCAGGGGGAAAAAATACATAAAAGAAAAATAGCACAGGGTCTAATGTCACTGCATCCTTAGTCCTGGAAATTGAAGGTGGCCTAATTGCCCAGAAAACATTGGGAGACCGTTGGCAAGGGTTAAGAGGTCAAAAATAAATAAAAAAAAATTGTGAGGGGGATGCCCAATTATGTTCAGTTAAATGATCTTTCATTAAATAGCATTAGCATAAGTTTAGCTTTTAAGTTACTTATCTGTTAATTCTTCCTTATAGTTTTAATGAGGAGGAAAAGAAGATGAGATATAGAAAATATTCAGTCAAATTTTGTGATTGCTTATTGTAAAAGTGGAAGCAAATCCCAAATACTCAGAAAATTTTTATTCATGCTTATATAGTCATTTGAAGACTAATAGAATATCTAAATTTTAGATATTTATATATGCTAATGGTAGCTAAAGACTGAATCAACTGTAAAATATTCATCATAATATCTTAGATCACTCTGTGTGTTTGTGTATGTGGTATCAGGGATTATACTGGGATCATACCCAGGGTCTCACTTATGTGACCTCTAAGCTATAGTCTCACTTGAATAATGAATAGCTAACCATTTCATTAAATTAGTTTCATGTGGAATGAAATCCATTTTCTTGATTGAAAGTGGAATGGAATAGCCTGTGATCTCTACAAATCTCAGTGTTTCTTCTTTTTTTTCTGAATATTATATTTTCCAATGAATGCAACGCCATAAACTCTTATTCAGTTTGAAGTCCAAATAAATATTTATTGACGTATAGCTACTACAAAAGAGAAAGAATAAAAGCACTCAGTCCTCAAATAGCTGGAGTTCAGAGCCACACCCTTGGGGTAATCCAGAGTCACACGTGTGAAAGTGCATTGCGAGAAATGAGCACAGAGCTATTTGTGATGAGACTAATGCCACATAAACGGCCATATCCATTTTTAGGCACAGATGCTATGATATTGTGTAGTGCTACAAGGAGAGAATGTGCATCCTAAGGGTGAGTGGCAACATATTATAGCCATTTGTTTATATGCCTGCTTTAACATGTTATTGCTGACTATAGATAAGTGCTTATAGCAATTTACACCTTGCTTATCTTTGGAGGTCTTCAAGCTTTATTTTGCAAACATATTAAATAGCAGACATATCACCAAATGTGTATATGACATATCACATATCTGGAGTAAGCAGATGCCCTTGAGCCGCACTTGCTTTTGACAGGACGTATGGAGTGTTACTGGTGCCCGCTCGAGCAAATTGATGAACGGGAAGACAGTGATATAGTGATATCACCAAAAAATAATTTTATTTGTTTGCATCACACCTGGCTGTGCTCATTGTTTACTCCTGGTTCTGTGCTCTGTGATCAATCCTAGAGAGAATTGGGGGATCTATAAGGTGCCAAGGATCAAACTCTTGTTGGCCAAGTGCAAGGCAAACACCCTACCCATTGTGCTGTCTCCAGTCTCCTATAATTATAAACAGTCAAAGCCCTTTTCAGGGTTTCATATCCTTATATTTAATATGTTTATATAAGAAACCTAGTCATTAGCTAATTCATGCATTATCATATCATTTTTTCAGAAAATAATTTGTATTGTGTTCACTTCGAACTCATGTGCAATTTTTATTCGGAAACTTACTGCACTTACACAAATATTTGTGCTCATTCAGTTGACAAAACAAAAGAGCATGGAAAGCTCAAACATCTACTTTTTATATAAGTAACCCTCAACAACAGATTTAAAATTTAAAACATGTTTGCCCACATTTGAAATTCCCCAAAGCTCAGATTAATTACCAGTGCTGCTGCAGACTCAGCAGCAGCACCCTAAGCACCGCAGACCTGATTTTATACAAAATTGGCATGTTTTGAACTTTGTGAACTCTCAGTAGACTCCTAATGCACAGCATTCTGGCTATTTCGTGAAAAGTTCATCTTGCAGTAATGAAATGTTAGCCTAAAATCAACAACCTATAATAAAGTGTTGAAATTATGAGCAAATTGTAACAATACAAAGAAATTGCATATTTAATTCATGACTTTCCTAAATGATACATTTAAAGGATAATTAGTTCATAATTTGACTTACTCATTGACTAAATATTGTAATATTTAGTGCCTTTTTAATTCTCATGACAGTAAATATGTGGTTCCGGTAGTTTAGTAGCTGTTTCTCTGACTGAGGTTATGATGATGGTTATAAAATGAATAAGGTATTTGACTGCGAAGAGGCACATAGCTTAATGAATTATAACTGGGATTTCAAAAAATCTTCAGATGTATGGATAATTAAGTTATGAGAAAGAAGCTAGGACCATAAAATGGAGAAATGAAAGTGACTTCGATAAATGGTGCTGAGAAATGATAATCAATAATAATAAATGATCATCTTCTCATACCAGGCACAAAAATTTATTCAAAATGAATAGACTTTATTGCAGTCTTGAAATCATTCACTGAAGAACCATGCACTGTAGGCAAAAGTACTTCAGATACTAGCATCTGTGATGGATTCAGGGATTCCATGTCAACACCAAGGGAACCAGAGCAGAAACAAATGGAACTGTATAAAACTTAACAAAGCTTTTGCTTGGCCAAAGAAGCTTTCATTAAAAAGAAAAGACATTCTACTGAACAGGGAAATATACCATATATTTGACAAAGGGCTAATAGCCCAAATAATTAAAGCCTCTGAAAAACTCAATAAGAATGCAATCCCAAGGAAAGATCAAAAGAAAATTATGAAAACCCTATATAGTATATACAGTTATATATAACAGTATATAATATTACAGTTATATATAACATCTATATATAATATATACAGTTATATATATATATATGTGTGTGTGTGTGTGTGTGTGTGTGTGTGTGTGTGTGTGTACATACATCATGGTTTCAAACCACTCACAACCATATTCAGTTCTTGCTTCTAGCTCTGTATCCCAGACCACTCTTGGCAATGTTCAGGGTTAGGGCAATGTTCACTCTTGGCAATGTTCAATATGCAGTACCAGGCATCAAATCTGGTTAACTATGTGCAAGGTAAGCATACTGTCTTCAATCTCAAGTGACATATTTTTTAGAGTTTGTTTCTGTAGTGAATAATCTGCGTTCTCACCAGTGAGCTACCTCCATTTTTTCTCACCTGTTCACTCAGCCTTCTTTCTTTCTTTCTTTCTTTCTTTCTTTCTTTCTTTCTTTCTTTCTTTTTCTTTCTTTCTTTCTTTCTTTCTTTCTTTCTTTCTTTCTTTCTTTCTTTCTTTCTTTCTTTCTTTCTTTCTTTCTTTCTTTCTTTCTTTCTTTCTTCTTTCTTTCTTTCTTTCTTTCTTTCTTTCTTTCTTTTTCTTTCTTTCTTTCTTTCTTTCTTTCTTTCTTTCTTTCTTTCTTTCTTTCTTTCTTTCTTTCTTCCTTCCTTTCTTTCTTCCTTTCTTCCTTTCTTCCTTCCTTCCTTCCTTCCTTCCTTCCTTCCTTCCTTCCTTCCTTCCTTCCTTCCTTCCTTCCTTCCTTCCTTCCTTCCTTCCTTCCTTCCTTCCTTCCTTCCTTCCTTCCTTCCTTCCTTCTTTCTTTCTTTCTTTCTTTCTTTCTTTTTTCTTTTTGGTCACACCAGCAATGCTCCTGGCTCTGCACTCAGGAATTACTCCTGGCGGTGCTCAGGGACCATATGGAATGCGGGGATCGAACCCAGGCCATCATGGGCGCCGCATGAGACAAATGCCCTACCCACTGGACTATCACTCCCAGCCCCTCTATTTTTATTATCTCTTCCTTTCCTACCCATCTTATTCTCTTTCTGCTTTTTTCATTTTTCTCTTCCATTTCCCTCCTCCAAATTCTCTAGTGCTGCAATAAATTAACTTACCGTTATTTTCTATAAAATAATATTTGAGATTATTATAATATTTGGGAGTATGTCAAAAATGTAAATTTACTTGACTCTTTCATGTATTTTGAACCTATGCCATTTAAAATAAAAACCCAGTAATTTAAACTTTTAGAAGTATGCCAAGAGGAAAAAACCCTACATCTTACCTGGCACTATCATGTATTTTGAAGCATAGCATTTAAAATTAAAACTAGATAGGGGGCTGGACTGATAAGTACAACAGTAGGGAATTGCCTTGCATATGGTCAACCAAGAACTGCCAGGAGTAATCACTGGGCACAACCAGATGTAATCCCTGAGCTTTGATGGAGTGACCCAAACATCACACACACACACACACACACAAACACACACACTCACTCAGACACTCCACACAAACACTCACACAAACATTCACTCACACACTCACACACATGCATACACATACTCACACACTCACACACTCTCACACACACTCACCTCATACACATGCATACATATACTCACACACTCATACACTCCACACACACACTCACACACACTCACTTACACAGTCCACACACACATATACACACACAAACAACGTCTCTCAAAACTTAACCTTAGGAATTTAATCATTCCACAAATTTAGCTTTGTGGAGGGCTTGGGACCATACCTAACTGGTGTTCACGGTTTTTGGCAGTATTGGGGGGCCTTAGGTGGTCCCCAGTATCAAACTTGCTCAAAACAGACACCCTACCCCAGTTTGTCTATTGACCCAGTATTTTGTAAATATTATAAAGTATTTTACAGAATGTAAAATACTTAAAATATCTTTCCTCCACATAGAGCCCAAATACAATGGAAACCAAATCATTGAAACTAGTCATTTAGAAATATGAAAATTAGCATAAAATGTTCTTTTAGTTTCTTTTATTAAAGTAAATACTTTCCCCTAACTTTAGTAAATACCTTAAAAATTCAGAGTAGAAGTAGAATATGCTGTTTCAGCTACCTTTTCAATGCTTATTTTGGTTCCAGATATTTTGCATTTTGATGGTTTCTTGAGCTTTAAACACTTAATGTACTGTTACTGATTCATAGAATCAATAACAAACTATCAAGAATCTATTATAAGAAAATTATATTTCCATATTGTACAGTTTTCACAGGTATATGCTTGTCATTTAGCTAAAATAAAACTACTATAGGGTTCAAGAGAAATGGAAGAAGTAACTTCTGTGGATTAAATCAATATAGGTTTAGAAAATTTTTTTAAAGTTTGTAGTAGAGACTTAATAGTAAAAAGAAAAAAATGTAAGATTGGAGGAAGGTAAACAGCTGTCGGAAATTTAAATACTATTTTTGAAATGTATGACTTTCAATTTTCTATATTAATAGTTATTTAATACCATTTTCATAGCCAAGATTTTTATGCACGTACATGCCATTATACTTTTATTAAACAAACATTTGTTTGTACACTACCTTCCCTTCAATCATTATTTCTGAGTCTTAGAACAGGTTCCTTGGCAAGTTTGAACCCAGATATTTTATTTTCAAAGCCTCTAATGAAGTTGCCTGTTAATGCGACAACAGCGCCTGATAGGAACTGGATAATGTCTAAATATTGATTGTGATGTCTGTCACAGCTCGGAAGCTTACTTCTATTTAATTCAGTTTGAAGGAACAAGGAGTTGGAAACTGGCAGATGAAGAGAGTGCATTTAATCTTTGAAAGTAACTCAGCATATTTACATGTAAGATTTAAAAATTAGAGGTTATGGAAATTACAGTCCTATTACTTGCTGTATGGAAACTATAAAGCTCTTGCTGTTCTACCCATAATAAATAGGCATCTGAGCTTTCTACGGTTTTTACAATAAGATTTGTATTAGTGATGTCAGCAATTGTGGATTGGGAATTTTCCACCATTATTTCCCACAGAAAAGCTATTTTACACTAATTCATGACTAAAGGTACTTTAGTGGGGAGTTCAACAAGGACAGTAAAGTACTGCATTGGAGCTGGAAATATCATAAGACAAAAGCACACCAAAGAATAGAAGAAACAGTTTCATTTTACCTGAATTGTCTTTACTAGATAGCACCCTTAGTGCTAAAGACTTCAGACTTTATCCTGCAGGGAATGAGTTAACAGTTCTCTTCTACAGCTGCTCAGAGAACTATCTAAGAGGCCTGTGTATTTCTAGTCCCACTCAGAATATCGTGATGGGCAGGGCACAGCTAAATGTTTGGGAAGGCTGGTAGCAAAGTAACCATTGTCAGAAATTCATCAGGGTCAACTACATAACTCCATCAAGAACCCCCTGGCAAGTCATTGAAACAAGATTTCTATAGAAATCCCAGTTGACCTATGGATTTCCCCAATATTTCCCTATCCCTCATGGCTGACTTTCCATGTGCACCTCCAGATGGTGAGAGTAAGTCTTTGCTGTTAGCTGGAGGCGCACACAGAAAACCTGCCAGCTCTGCAGGAGAGAGAACACAACCAACTAGTTTAGGGGCACTGCCCTAGGGAAAACAGAAGGAGGCTTGCCATACTGGCCTGGCTCACAGAACTGAGAAGCAGTGCACAATCTTCAGACTCACACAAGGCTTGTGGAGCACCTACATCCACAGAAAAGGTCTGAGAATAAATCTGAAGCTTTTCTTGTTGGTGATTGCCTTTCTTTTCTTAACTCACTCATGAAAGGCTGATGGAGGTGTCTGTTTCTTCAGATGTTAACAGCAATGCAGAGATTTTCACAATCCAGAAACTCTAGTATGAACTTCTCCAGTTACACAATAATTTTTCCAGTGACTGTTTCTGAAGAAATGTAAAATCTTAGAATTTCTTAACAAAAATGATCAAAATTTTCCAGTGAGAAAAAAACCCTAGAAGCTGAATAGACTGAATAAGTACAAAGCTACAACTATATCTAAACTAATGTTTTCTTTGAAGGATGCATGGAAGCTGAAGTGAAAAAGACAGATAGTTTACTCAAGTTGTAGCCAAAAGCA